>JAAGEH010002531.1:5459925-5682679 GCA_011751065.1 Lasiurus cinereus
AAATAGATTACAAGTATAAAATACAGTACAAGTATAAAATAGAGTAGAACTGATATACAAGTATTTGACATTGTGAAAAATTGGCTGTAAGTCCAATGATGTGAGATTATTATAATATAATGTAATATACACACACACACACACACACACACACACACACACACACTAGTGGCCCAGTGCACAAAATTTGTGTGTGTGTGTGTGTGTGTCCTTTAGTCTAGCCCACACTCTCCAATTTGGCACCCCTCAAGGGATGTCTGACAGTCAGACAACCCTCTCACAATCCAGGACTGCTGGCTCCCAACTGCTTGCCTGCCTGCCTTCCTGATTGCCCCTAACTGCTTCTGCCTGCCAGCCTGATCACTCCCTAACCAATTCCCTGACAGCCTGATTGATGCCTAACTGTTCCCCTGCCAGCCTGATTGCCCTTAACTGCCTTCCCCTGCTGGCCTGATAACTCCTAACTGCCCTCCCCTGCAGGCCTGGCTGCCCCCCAACTACTCTCCCCTGCAGGCTTGGGTCCTCCCCAATTGCCCTTCCCTGCAGGACCAGTTGCCCTAAACTTCCCTCTGCTGGCCTGGTCACCCCTAACTGCCCCCCCCTGCAGGCTTGATTGCCCCCAACTGCTCTCCCTTGCAGGTCTGGTTCCTCCGAACTGCCCTCCCCTCCTCGTCTGATTATCCACAATTGCCCTCCCTTGCATACCTAGTCCCTCCAAACTGTACTCCCCTGCTGGCCATCTTATGGTGGCCATCTTGTGTCCACATGGGGGTAGCCATCTTGTGTGTTGGAGTGATGGTTAATTTGGATATTGCTCTTTTATTAGATAGGATAGAGGCCTGATGCACAGGTAGGGGACAGTTGGTTTGCCCTGAAGGATGTCCTGGATCATGGTGAGGGTTCTTTTGGGGCATGGAGTGGCTTGGGCAAGGGGCCTGTGGTGGTTTGCAGGCTGGCCACACCTCCCAGCGACCCAAGCAGAAGCCCTGGAAAATGGGATTTATTTATCTTCTATAATTGAAACATTGTAGTCTTTTTTTATTTTTTGTACATATCTCCCCATTGCCCCCCCTCCCTCCCAGGCATAACCCAACCCCCCAGTGTCTATGTTCATTGGTTATGCTTATATGCATGCATACAAGTCCTTTGATTGATCTCTTATCTACCTCACCTAACTTTAATCTTCCTGCTCTAATTTCACAGTCTGTTTGAAGCTTTACTGCCTCTGTAACATTGTAGTCTTGAATGGAGGCAAGCCTCCTGCTTGCTCTGGGGCCATAGGTATTTTTGTTGGGATTTATTTATTTTCTATAATTGAAACCTTGTAGCCTTGAGTGGAGACCAAGGCAGGCCAGGGCTGAGGGAGCTTGGGTTCCTCCATTGCCGGTGGTAACTTAATCCTCCTGCTCTCTCCAGCTCCATGGCTGCCACCATTTTTGTATGGATTTGTCTTCTATAATTGAAACTTTGTAGCCTTAAGTGGAAGCCTGGGCCAGCCAAGGTGTGTGGAAAGCTTAGCTTCCTCCATTGCCAGGGAAACCCAAGTCTCCTGCTCGCTCCCTGGCTGCAGCCATCTTGGTTGGATTAATTTACATACTTGATCCTGATTGGCTGGTGGGTGTGGCCTGTGGGTGTAGCAGAATGATGGTTAATTTGCATATTACTCTTTTATTAGATAGGATATAATATCTTATGTAGTTATCCAGAGTCATATGTAGTGTATTTAGAATTGAGTCTAAACAACAATAGAATCGTCACCCCTTACTAGCAGAAATATTAAATTTGTGAGCCATGAATATCCAGATTCACATTTCTCATCTCATGTTTACTCAGGAGCATATATTCACTGGGTGGCAGTATCTCTTTTTATTTATTTATTTCTGAAATATGTAATATTATTAGTGCAAATTAAATGCATGTATGATGTAGATTCATTGTAATATTAGGCTTTATTAATATAAGAATAATTTACACCAGACAGGTGAGGTTACATCTGGAACATTCCTTCCAATCCTGTGTGACACATTTATAGAAAGTTGTTGACAAATGTGCAGAGGGCATTGTTATTAATAAGGAATTGTCTTGGTGACACAACACATTCTATTAAAAAGAGGGGTACTTAGTTTGGAGAAGGCAGCTTGAAAGCTATCTTCGAGTAGCTGAAAGGCTGTCATGTAGAAGATGGATTCGATTCAAGATGAGTCTCCCCAAAGTCAATACAATACTTCACGTGTGGTCAACTTGTAGGGAGCTCAAAGGGAAGATAATTGTACTTTTCTTTGAGGACTGTAACTATAACCGAAGACTGCAGTGGCTTTCTTAGATACATCATATGATTGCCTCATGTTACACTTGCAATCATTGAAAAGTCCAGCTCTTCTCACATGATTTGTATTTAAGACAGCTCTGCCTAATTTTGTGCATGCAATATTAAGTTTTTCACCTTAGTGATGGGCTTTATATTTCTCTTTTATAAAATGAAATTTTTTAGCTTGCTCTGCAAATTCAGTTTGCCTAGGATTTTTTTTTGTAGTACTAATTGTCTGAATTTGTTCTCCTGTCTAAATGTTTTTGTAATCCACAAATAATGTGTAATTGTTTTATATTATTCATCCAATATATTAAATAAAAATATTGAACAAGATGGAACTTAGTGCAAACTAGGAAAGGATTCGATTGAAATCTCCCTCTAATTTGATGCCAGTTCATAAATTAATGTTATTCTTCATTTTTTCCCATTAGAATCACAAGTCAAGAATTATTATCTTTATGACTTTTCCTTAAAAAGAGGTGAATAGTATGATTGAAAAAAAATTAGCTTTGCTTGTTATAAATTATTCATATTGCAACCATGCTGGCTAATCGCAATCATTTCTTAAATGCTTCTAAATTATTTAAATAATTTGCTGGAAATCAGTGTAAAATGAGTTTTATAGGTTTTGATTTCTGGACCACAGCTTTATCCTCCTTTTGAAAACTGGTACATTTTCTATTTCCTACTTTTCTGGCATCTCTCCCATTTTCCGTGGCAGACTTTCAGTTACCACAGATGTGATTTGTCTGAGTGAAAGCACCTAAACTTAATCAAAACAGCATAATTATGACAGTGATCATACATGGGGATTAATTTGTGGAGTCAGAGTATAAAGTGAAAATTGAGTAGAGACAAAAGGACTCTTGATATCTCCTAAATTGCCCACACAGAGCATGATTTTGGTATAAAATTCCTAATGTATGTGATAGATACATCTCTAATAGATATACAGTGTCTTTTAGCATATTGTAACATACATATATAATGTACATAGTAATGTATAGTGTAAAATAAAGACTAATGAAAAAACCCAGTGCATACACTATGAGGACACAGGGGCCTGAGACACCCAGGGGGCAACAAACTCCATGGTTTCCTGCCAGGTAGACTGCACAGCTTAAGCGAAGTCAATGAATGAATGTGAAAGAAACTACAATTTTTCTGACTTTGAGTTCCTAGAGTTTCATTGCTATGAATGATGTACCTTGTAATGCCATTCCAGTGTAACTTGTCCACTGTTTTGGCCTTGGTTTCTTCCTCAAGTTCCCTTTATTCTGCTCTAAAGGAGTGGTATGTGCAAAAGAATCTCAAAGGTAGAAAGTCAGCATATTTGTTAATCTTGAGTCATAAAAGAATCTTGCCTGTCATGTGTGGCAGATTTTATTTCCCACTGTGTTTCCCCCTTAAGTCTGTTAAGAATTATTACATGAAGCCTTCATCATTCCAGCATCTTGTTGGTCTCTTCCTCCACATCATCTAACCTGTTATTCACACTCCAAATCCTTTCTATTAAAGGAATCCCCTTCAGCTAGAAGGTAACATGACAGAAGAAGCCATATCCTCCCTCTCTTAAATTTCCTGGTGGTGGGCTGATATTAAAATAAATAGCCCTGAAATTTTCTTTAAATTCTAAAGGAAAAAACACACAAATGATAGAAATTAGATTCTCAATTAGAGAGCCCTTATATCAAATTCTATCTATTTGGGCGAAAAAATGTGAAACCTTGAGAGACTGCACAGAAAATTCAGATAAACATTTTCTTCTCCTCCCCCCTCCCACCCAAGCTATTGAGAATCGTATTTAACAGCAAACCAGACCTGAGCTGTTTGCTTTCCTATATTCACTGCTCACTCTGTGTAGTTGCTCACTCAGTTCTCTTGCAAACACGAAACAGAGAATATGGCTGTCGTTCTGAAACACGCTCCTGAGACAGAACAATATCATTTAATGCGAAACCAGAGAGAGCAGTGCACACTACACCAAGCTCTGTGGACATAAGCCGTATTCGACCTGGTCAATAGCGACAGTGAATCTAAGGTTGGGTTTATTTGGGGGGTAGGGTAGGTTAGGGTGGCTGTGGATGAGGGGAAGCAGGAGTGGGCAAACCATCACATTAAAGGGGTCAGTACCGCAGGAAAGAGGCAACAGAGAAAAACCGGCTGTGAAGTATTTCATTTTTCCGATTCTTTACCAATTTACAAAAGCAACAGCACATAAGAGAAGTTTCCTTCTCTTGGAGGAATCATAAATAAAACAGCGGTGTCATCACAGGACAGAAGAAAAAAGAGACTTCAGGCATTCAATTCTTAGTTACCTCCTTTTCCATTATGTATGACTCCAGGGCAGGCAGAGGGTCACAGAAACCAACCCCTCAGCCGGCCCTGCCAGTGTCTTCCAAATTCTGAGCCAGCGGCTCTAATTTGCTGCTTTCTATTGGTGACTAGAGAAGGGTTTAAAAAGGTCTTCAGGTAAAAAAAAAAAAAAGAAACAGAAAGAAGAAGGTGTGGAGGTTTCTGCTAGATTTGCTATCAGGGCTTGTTCATCTCTCTCATTGGTAAAGCTCTCAAAGTTTAGGGTTCCCCCTCGGTCTCCAGAGAGTTGGTGCTTCGATTGGGGGAGCCTCCAGAAGCTTCTAGCTGAGGCGGGTCAGGAATTGAGAGGGTGGTGTTCCAGCTGGCCTCCCTGTAGCCTGGGAGGTGTGAGGAGCATTCAGACAACACAGAGGCCTCTTTTCTCTCTCCCCTAGCCTGGGATTCTGGCTGTAACTCTAATTTTTTAAAAAAATAAATCTTATTGTTCAGGTTATTACAATTGTTCCTCTTTTCCCCCGTCCCCATAGTTCCCCTCCACCCGGTTCACACCCCATCCTCTGTCCTTATTCCCCCACTTCTACCCCTCCCACACTGTCCTCATCCAAAGGTGTACGATTTTTGTTCAGTCTCTTCCCGCCCCCGCCCCCGCCCCCGAAAATTGTTAGTCCACTCCCTTTCTATGCCCCAGATTCTATTATATTCACTAGTTTATTCTGTTCATCAGATTTTTAATTCACTTGATTTTTAGATTCACTTGTTGATATATATGTATTTGTTGTTCATAATTTTTACCTTTACCTTTTTCTTCTTCCTTTTCTTAAAGAATACCTTTCAGCATTTTATATAATACTGGTTTGGTGTTGATGAGTTCCTTTAGCTTTTTCTTATCTGTGAAGCTCTTTATCTGCCCTTCAATTCTGAATGACAGCTTTGCTGGGTAGAGCACTCTTGATTGTAGGTTCTTGCTATTCATCACTTTGAATATTTCTTGACACTCCCGTCTGGCCTGTATCGTTTCTGTTGAGAAATCAACCGACAGTCCAATGGGTGCTCCCTTGTAGGTAATTAACTGTTTTTCTCTTGCTGCTTTTAATATTCTCTCTTTGTCTTTTGTTCTTGGCATTTTAATTATGATGTGCCTTGGTGTGGTCCTATTTGGATTCCTTTTGTTTGGGGTTCTGTGTGCTTCCTGGACTTTCAGCAGGTGGGGGAGGTTTTCATTCATTATTTCTTCAAGTAGGTTTTCAGTATCTTGCTCTCTCTCCTTTCTTCTGGAACCCCTATAATTCTGATATTGGTATGCTTGAAGTTGTCCCAGAGGCTCCTTACACTATCTTCACATTTTTTGGATTCTTGTTTCTTTTTGCTTTTTCAGTTGGGTGTTTTTTGCTTCTTTGTATTTCAAATCTTTGACTTGATTCTTATGATCCTCTAGTCTGCTGTTTGATCTCTGTATATTATTTTTTATTTTAGTCAGTGTATGCTTAATTTCTAGTTGGTCCTTCTTCATATCCTCAAGAGTCTCACTAAATTTATCAGCTTTTCTAGAAAGTGCTTGAAAAACCTTATAACCTTGGTTTTGAACTCTATATCCAGTCATTTGCTTTCCTCTGTTTCTTTCCTTTATGACCTGTTTCTTTGTCTCTGCATTTTGGCTGCTTCCCTGAGTTGATAGAATGGCTTTGTGTGCTAGGTGTCCTATAGGACCCAGTGGCTCAGTCTCCCCATTTACCTGAGGTGGACACTTTTGGTGCACCTCTTTGTAAACTGTGTGCACAATCTTGTTGTAGTTAAGCCTTGATTGTTGTTGGTATCACTAGGAGGATTTGACCTCCAGGCCAATTGGTTATGAGTATCAGCTATGTCTACAATGGGAAAACTTCTGTGCTGGAGACACCCTTACGAGACAAGATTTTCAAAAATCTCTATAGAGTGGTACCTCGAGATACGAGTGCCCTAACATACGAGATTTTTGAGATATGAGCCATTGAGCAAGCGATTTTTGCTTTGAAATATGAGCAACATTTGAGATAGGAGTAATGGTGTGGATCGGCCGGCTGCACACGACCCACCAGTTTACCGCGACTCGAGTGTCTCATAGTTTCTCACTCCTCAAGGTTAAGGAATGAATTAAACTCGTATCTTGAGGTACCACTGTACTCAGCTTGGATGGGGCAGAGTATCAGGGCAGAGCAGACAGCAATGGCTTTCATCAGCCCTACCCTAAGAGGCCCTTGGGTCTCACTGTCCTGCAGTAATTGCTGCAAGTATCTCTGAGAGAAAGCTGCCCTCTAGTTTTGCCTGCTGCCAAACAGTCCAGTTTCTACCCAAATGAGTCTGGGTCTCCTGAGTCTCTCCCAGAACTGGAGTTCAGAGCTGTCAGGAACTTCTGTCTCCCTTCAGCTTGAAAAAGCCAGCCACGTACTCAGTTGCCAGCCCTCTCCACTTGACCATGTCTGTACCTCTGTCTTCTGCAGCTCCTCTGAGTCTCAGTGTGCTTTTCTCTTTCCTTCCAGTTATAGAATTTCCACTCAGCCAGCCTTCTTGTGGTTCTGGATGATGTCCGTTTTGTCTTTTAGTTGTAGTTTTGAAATTGTGTGAGGCAGCAGTTTGGGTGTTTACCTATGCTGCCATGTTGGTTTCTCCACTCTGACAATTTCTTTAAGCCTATAACCACCAAGTCATTCAATGCAGAATGAATGCTATGAGTGGGTATTTTATCAGCATTCACTGAACATGCTAAGGAGGATATAATGTGGTGAAAGGGAAGCTTAACCAGGTGGATTCTGCAGAAAAGTACAGATGATGGATACTCAGAGGTAGCCTGGTTTCCCAAGCCCTTGCTTGAGGCTGTCAGGCCCAGTCTACTGAGGTCCAAGTTAAATTCTTCTTGTGGGAAAATAGCTTATTCCTCCCCTTTTTTAGTCTTTTTAAAAAGCTCCAGAAACAAACTTCCAAACACTTCTCTCTACAGAATCCTTTACTAATGAACACCCAACATAGAGAAATCCTACTTCATGTTTGTGTCCCTGACTGCGCCTTACATTTTGATTGAAAAGCAATGATGAGCTACCATTTAAGCAATTTCCAGAGGTCCCTTCTAGGATTTTACAATGTATTGTCAATAAATTTTCAAGCCATTATTTGATATGTGTTACTGAAATCAAACAATAGTTTCTGATTGTCAATTTTCTACATGCTCTCAATATTATTACTTAACATATAGTTACAGCAAAAAATATTTAACTTTTTCTAACTCATCCCTATTCAGGTAACACAAAGTATAGGATGATTGTCACTTATCTGAGGTAATTCAGTGGTAGCAACAAGTCTAGAAAGTATTTTTCAGCATTAAAACTAAGGCATGAATATGGGTCATTGAAAAAAATCTGTAAGGATGTAGAAGGCTTTGAAAGCCAAGGCATTATATTGCTTCACTCATAATCAGTGGTGGAAAAAAGTGATACTCTTCTCGTCAAAGTTTCAGTTGTTTTACATAAACCATCTCTTTCCCTAAATTATTAGAAAAACAGAATCATACAATAATTGGCACCTGAGATATTTTCCATACAAAAATAAGAAATTTGTCTTAGTGAAATGGCTTGAGTTTCCTGTTCATTTAAAATAGAAATTACTTATTTAATTTTTAGTTTGGGATTAGAACTTGAAAGGAAGACCATGAATTGTCATTAGCTTTCACCTGGATGGAGAGTTAGGACCATACACTTGTAGTTGGATAAAGTAACAGCTGCTTGAATGAACATTTAGCATATTGGCAGTGACTACTGTGTGGCTGAGAACAATAGAGCCTGGGCTAGGATGAGGCAGGTAAGGCAACCTGGGGCACAGAGTTGAAATATACTCCCATGACTCTAGGAGTGCCTGACTCCTTAACTTTTTCATGTTGCCTTCCCTTCCCAGTCCTAGAGAAAAAAAAAAAAAAATATATATATATATAAAAGGCTAAGTGACTGACTATCAGTCCATCTGACTGTCGGACTGATGGACCAGCCCATACATATGCACACACTGGCAGTTTAAAAATAAACATTGACTTGCATGCACAATACATACAAAGCTCTTGCTGGCACCAATCACAACTGTGTTTTAATTTTATAATACTATATTATATATACTATTTTGACATGTAATTTTCTGCAGTAACATCATTACCGCACGAATCTTTCTTTAATGTCCTTTCAATGTGCATGAATATGTACACCAGGATACTAATCAACTATATGCATCAAATCTGTCTGTGTTGAAGATTGTTAATCAGAGATTTGAAAATGAAAACAAAGCATAGCCTTGGAAATTGAAATTAATTTTCTATATTACCCTGTACTATGTTAAATTTTCTTCTCTACCATGTAAAAATTTCAGGTTAAATAAATTAAATATTTAAGAAAAATAAAATCACGCTGTTTTGGAGGAGTTGATACAGAACCAATGGCAGAAAACTGACTTTATGTTATGGTTATTTAAAATTTCTTCCAAAGGACTATATTTGTTAGCATTTCCCTAATGGCTGCAGATTGTGGGTAGAGAGCAAATTGATTTCAAGTCAAGCTTATTTTACTCTGCTTTATAAATTCTTACCCTAAAATAAAAGCAAGTTAGTTACTTAAATAATTTTTAAAGTGATTAAGAATATTTTCCTTAACATCATACCTTGGTGGAATATAAATTGATCAAGGATCTCCTCAATGTCTTCCCAATGGTTTAAGAAGAAAAAAGTCCAATGCGTATTAGTTAATACTGAAAAGTTGGTGGAAAAACTTTGAGGATCTTTGGAAGGTGAAACATGTTTTCTTGCAAGTGGCTGATTTCGCAGTCACCAATTTGCACCCACAGCTATATATGCCAGAGCTAAATCAGCACAAATGACTTACATCCATAAACTCTCTGTCATCAGCACTATTGCCACAACTCTCTCTGGAGTACAGAAGACGCAGGCCCAATTTTATAGATGCCCTCAGCACTTCCCTTCCCCTTCCCATTCTTTCTTCTTTGAGGGTATGCTTAGCATTGAACCTAAGATTCTCTACTTTTCTTTGAAGCAGCACAGATGTTTGCTATGTTTTGTTTTGATTTTAACCTCTGTTTAGGTAAAATAGTTATTTCTAACGGCACTTCTTTAAAACAAATAAAAAATTGGTAATTGCAAATATGGTTAAGGCAACCTAATTAGTATCAGTTTGCTAATTTCATTTTCATTAAGTTTACAAAGAATGATCTTTCACTTACTACAAAGCCAACAAACAACTAGTTATGGATACATTTCAATAAGCCCAAAGCAAATGACAAATATTGTAACTACACGTAAGCAAACTGTGTCAATGTCAAAGGTTCAATACCAGGGGGAAGCGATGTGCTGATGATAGCAATTATTCATATTTCCAAGTACGCCTGCCACCTCGTCTCTGCAGACAGATTTCTTCTGAGCCACCAGTGGGAGCTTCCCAGGGCGATGCAGCTTTATTCCCTCATGGCAGACAGGAGGAGGGCGCTGTAGGAGGCTGATGCCACCTGGCAGCCATGGCTGCACAGACTGCTGGGGAGGCACAGATTGGAACCCAAGCCTCATCGGAGGGCAGCTGTGACAGAGGCATATTTCAAAAGTGAACTGCACATTTCACGCAAGGGGTCTTTGAAATAATGTAAAAATCTCTCTGGGTTCCACAGACTTTTAATTAAAAGCAAGCCACTTTTCTTTGAAAACCAAAGCACGGCTTGCTATTTTGTCTATCTGAAGATAGAGAGGAACTTGTAGCCATATTTTTAAAAATCTGCAGGTGATTTTTCTATTTTCAAATTTAATAAGCTACTATTGATAATTGGCTTTCTCTAAAACAAACAAACAAACAAACAAATAAACAAACAAAGAAAACACAACAAAACCGGAGTATTTTGGCACTTCACGACTAAAATAAAGGAAGTTAAATGATACTACATTAGAAGACATCCCCTGCCCGAAAGTCAGCTTTCTTAAATCACTTAGACTCTTAGTAGTAGCCAATCTGAGTATTCATTTTGTACTTGCCATGAGGTTAGCAAATGAAAGAATAGGGATAATTGAAACAACGTATCTTTGGGGACTTCACATGAAAATGTGAGAAATACTCATTTTCCCTATTACTGTAATTCCTTTAGCTATCCTCTCCCAGAGAAGGTTTCTGGATGGGGCTTGATCCACATTTGAGAAGGATTTATGGGATGGCTCTTCAGGCCATAGAATCACAAAGTGGCAGAAACTTGAAGTGCCAGACTCTCTTTCAGCCTCCCTGTGAATACTGTACATATCCCAGAAGGTGAACATCAATGATGGGCTCTGAAGCTTTATTGGCATTGAGAGTATCTACCCCTTTGCCCAGTGACTTTGTTTTTGCCACAGGTGGATCCAGGTTTTGTGGAACCTGTAGTTTATTCAATTCTGGGGCTTTTCTTTTTTTTTAAAGCAAAATGCTACAGAACTATACATAAAACATTAAGTCCAAGGCCTTGAGATACTAAAGCTGGCTTCATTTGCTTTATGGGAAATCCATCTCAGGGTCTTACACAAATGTGCAAGCCCCACTTCCAACAGGTAGTGCAGTAGGCTGGATTGAGTGTTTGCATTGAGAATGTGGACAGGGTTTTGTCTGTATGAGGCTCCCAAGGGCATCAGGAAGACAGTATGGCTCCTTCACCGTAGGAGTGGGGTCTAATGTTACAGAGCCAACTTTTAGAGAAATGTAGAGCAGCTGATCAAATAAGAAACTTTTATTTCTTTCCCTACTGTGTCTACAAAATGCAGTTTTCAAAAGGCTGTAAAGCCAAAGAAACAAATCGTTTTAAAAGGACATTTGATCTTTTATAATCAGCTCTACGACCACATCTCTTTTTCTTTTCTAGGGTACTAACCTGCCACCCCAATCTGAAAGGGCAGTTCCCACTTTTAGCTACAAGGCAGTGAACTGAGTTTGAAGCAGATTGCTAACTTGATCTTTACATGTTGAGAGCAGGTCTACAAATTAGTCTCCACACAGGCTATCAAAGCCCAGCATCACCCGTAAGTGCTCATCTCTCAGTCCATTGAAGGCATGCCATCTTCAGACACTGTCGATTTTAATAAATTCAAAATCACTACATCAAAAATTTTAGCTAAAGTTGATTCACAGTTCAAAAGTGGTGAAAATTTCCCCTAGAATTGGTAGGTATAGACTACGTTAAGCTACAGTCAGGATGGGGTCAATATCAGGGCATTATGTGCAGGAAGAAAGAGCTCTATTCACCAGCATTTCACCAGTCCCCTTGATGGCTCAGTGGAGTTTGACAGGCCTATGTTTTAGTCCTTTCTTCCACACTCCCTACCCCTGTGCTTCCTCTGAGGGGGCCCTTTCACACAAACCTCTTAATCTCTTGCTCTCTTTTATGAACTAAATACTCAATAAAATATATGCCTGTCCAACTCCACAAATATTCCTTTCCTTTAGTAGGTTTTCTTAGAAAAATAAAAGCCTGAACATATTGTAGCTCTTTAAAGTAGAGGTGACCAATATAAATTGGCTAGGTTCCAAAATGGTAAGAGAAATGTAATTAATAACTTTATAATTTATAGAATGCTGTCAGGAATAAGTTCTAGCTGATGTCAGAAGCTGGCCAACATGAAGCTTACCCAGCAATCTACTAGTACTAACCAGCCTGGAACAATATAAGGAACAAAGCTGTACTTCACCAAAACGTATAATTGCGATTCAAGAAAGAAAGATAAGAGGAGGACAAGGTCCAACATGTAGAGTTCCTCTAACCACACAGAATTGTTATTGAGATTATGTATATGACTGCCTTTTATAAACTATATAATCTTATTTGAAATTTAAACATTATAATTGTGTGAGACTGGGACATGTTTAAAAGCTTATGGGAGAAGGCGAGGGGAAGAAATCTCCTTAAACTTGAATCCTGTTGTGATACTGACTTCTTCAAGCAAAAGTTGACTTGTCTATGGACAGGATCAATGAGAACACTTCCGCTGTGGGTGGTGATTTGGGTGATGATCAAGGTGTAGGGTGGATTAAGCAGTGTGTTCTACAATCTGCTTGTATGTGGATCTCACATATGGATTGCACATGACTGATTTTTTTATCCATCTCAAGTAGATGTTGAGGCCTCAGGGAAGGTATTTTACTAGCACAGTGATAAGCATTTGTATAGTGGCAATAATTAAATTTATTAACAAATGAATATACATTTGTAGTCCTGCCTGTCCAACTCTACAAGTATAGAGTAATCACAAAGAAGTCCACACAGTTAAAACTAAACAAAATAATTTCCCTAAAAGGCAGATTTCTTCCCAATGAGAAACTGTCATAAAATTTTTAGCTTGGTTGAGGTGAAAACATCAAAAGGGCTTTTTTTTAAATTAATTTTTATTAATTTTTTATACATATCTCCCCATTGCCCCCCCTCCCTCCCAGGCGTACCCCGACCCCCCAGTGTCTGTGATCATTGGTTATGTTTATAAGCATGCATACAAGTCCTTTGATTGATCACTTATTTACCTCACCTAACTTTAATCTTTCTGCTATAATTTCACAGTCTGTTTGATGCTTTATGATTTTTGTCCTCCTGAGAATTATCAGTCTACTCCCTTTCTGTGCTCCTGATTCTATTATATTCACCAGTTTATTCTGTTGATCAGATTTTTAATTCACTTAATTTTTAGATTCACTTGTTGACAGATGTGTATTTGTTGTTCATAATTTTTTGTCTTTTACCTTTTTCTTCTTCCTCTTCTAAAAGGGTACCTTTCAGCATTTCATATAATACTGGTTTGGAGTTGATGAACTCCTTTAGCTTTTTCTTCTCTGTGAAGGTCTTTATCTGCCCTTCAATTCTGAATGATAGCTTTGCTGGATAGATTATTCTTGGTTGTAGGTTCTTGTTGTTCATCACGTTGAATATTTCTTGCCACTCCCGTCTGGCCTGCATCATTTCTGCTGAGAAATCAGCTGACAGTCGTATGGGTGCTCCCTTGTAGGTAATAAACTGTTTTTCTCTTGCTGCTTTTAATATTCTCTCTTTCTCTTTTGCTCTTGGCATTTTAATTATGATGTGTCTTGGTGTAGTCCTCTTTGGGTTCCTTTTCTTTGGGGTTCTGTGTGCTTCCTCGACTTGTAAGTCTATTTCTTTTACCAGATGTGGGAAGTTTTCAGTCATTATTTCTTTAAACAGGTTTTCAGTATCTTGCTCTCTCTCTTCTGGCACCCCCACAATTCTGATGTTGGTACGCTTGAAGCTGTCTCAGAGGCTCCTTACATTATCTTCACATTTTTGGATTCTTTTCTCTTCTTGCTTTTCCAGTTGAATGTTATCTGCTTCTTTATATTTCAAATTTTTGACTTGATCCTTGCCTTTCTCTAGTCTGCTGTTAGTACTCTGCATAATAGTTTTTATTTCAGTCAGTGTATTTATCATCTTCTCTTGGGTCTCACTAAATTTATCCATCTTTTCTAGCATATTCTTGAAAAACCTTATAAGCATGGTTTTGAACTCTATATCCAGTTGTTTTTTTTCCTCCATTTCTTTTGCTTGTAATCCCTTCCCTTGTCTCGGCATTTTCACTGTGCCGGGGAAACTTCTGTGCTGGATTCAGCCGAAGAAGCCTCTGCTGAGCTTGGGAGGGGTGGAGTCTCAGGGCTTAAGGGACCGCCTTGCCTTCCAGTCGGCCCTGCCCTCACATGACTGGGTAATGGCTGGAGCGGTCCTTGTGCGCTCTCGCACCCACAGCGCCTCTAATCACTGCCTTTCCGGCTCCCCTGCGAACCAGGACCACACGAGTCTAGGTCCCCAGGGTTTCGCCCAAAACAGGGGCCCAGTGGACTCAGAAGTGGCGCAGTTGGGAGGGTCTGTCTCCCGCCCACTCGCGAAAGCCAGCGGCACAATCAGCAATCCGTCCTCCGCGTGGTGCCGTGCGTGACCAGACCTCCGATCCTTTGCGACTCCCCTAAATTTCCGTGCACTTCTCCCTTTTCACAGTCCAAACTCCCCCCCGTATGAGTTTCGGCTGGATCTGGGGTTTAGTGTCGTAAGATAAGGGGTTCAAAGCCGTTGGGAGTCTCCGTTTCCCTCCCGCCAGAGAAAGCCAGCCAGGTACTCTGGCACCCGCTCTCTCAGAGCGCGCGTCTCCGTACCTCGGCTTTTTGCAGCTCCTCTGGGCCTCTGTGAGCCCCTCTCTTTCCTTCTAGCTGTAGAACTTCCACTCAGCCAGCTTTCCTGTGGTTCTGGATGATGTCCGTTCTATCTTTTAGTTGTAGTTTTGAAATTGTTGTGCGAGGCAGCAGTGTAGGTGTTTACCTATGCCGCCATCTTGGATTCCTCCTCAAAAGGGCTTTTTGATGTCATCTATCTATCTATCTATCTATCTATCCATCCATCTATCTATCTATCTATCTATCCCTTCATCCACTCAATAAACATTTATTGATCAATAGATATATCCTAGGTTCTGAGCTATATTAATTTAGGAGATACAAAGATCAGAGATAATTCCTACTCTTTGTTACCCTCACAAAGTACCTAGTTTTGCTGCAACCTTTGCTACCACGGTGATGAGGGCAGTGGGAAAGGAATATGCAAGTTACTATGAGAGCTCAGAGTGAGTATATCTTACACAGCGTTAAACCTGTAAGTGTTGGTAGCTAAGTCTACTGCAATAGATACATTCAACAGGATGATTCATTAATGGGATCACATACAATGCAAGGTTTGACTTCAGCTGTGAGCCTTATTGTAAAGAGAAAATATAGTTAAGTCACATACATACATATGAACACACATATAATATACTAGAGGCCTGGTGCACAAAATTCATACATGGTGTGTGTGTGTGTGTGTGTGTGTGTGTGTGTGTGCACGCATGTGCACATGCATATGAGTGCCCTAAATTGTGATGTAAAATATTTCTTACTGGCTCAAGAGAAATATATATTGGAAGCTCCCTTCAATATGTCAACCCTCTTGGTAAAGTTTTTAGAGCAAGTCTGGGGCTTTGCTCTATTACCATGAGGTGTCTGGCCTTGTTGTCTGGCCATGCCAAAAGCATGCTTACTGCTGTAAGCTTAGTATTACATGCCTAGAGGCCTGATGCATGAAATTCATGCAAGAGTAGGCTTTCCTTCCCCCAGCTGCCAGCAACGGCTTCCCTCTGGCACCTGGGACCCAGGCTTCCTTTGCATCTCCAGCTTTGTCTTAAAGGTCATCAGGAAGGACTTCCTGAAGGATGTCTGGTCTAATTAGCATATTATGCTTTTATTATTATAGATAGGAATCCTGAGCTGGAAATCACAGGATGGGAGCATTATGCAAATACAACACTGTGAACTCTTGCGAATTATGCTTAAAAATTTCAGAATTTTGCAAGGAGAGTAAAGTGGCCATGGCTTTTTTAAAAATTATATTTTAAAGGGACTGAAATGTCTGAATAGTGATGCATAGGTACTTTTGCTTAGTTTCTCTTTTGCCATCTGGTGGTTGGTTCTGAGAGTCTGGCTTTTAGCTGCACAGGAAGACTTCAGGCAAAATTCTACAAAAACAACTTTCCATCTGGCTCATGCTGTTCATCCCAGTCACTCCCAACTTATGTATCTTTGAGTTAATGAACTGGAGTTCTTAGTGGGAAAATTGGAGTGTTGTTAAACAGGGTGATAATGCATCCACCCCTTATATGAATTTTCCCAAGTTCAAAGAATTGGGTTCACTGGGAGGCCAAACCAAAAAACATTTTCTTGTTTTCTAGTCTGGCTGTTACCACTGTGTGCCTCTAAGACTTTTTTATTTTGTTAGAAACTATGTCAAATGATTACATCCTAATAGGCAAGACATGATAGGATAAAGGATAAAATGTGAAAGTAAGAAGATAACATAAGTCTCCCGCCTCCTCTCCCCCAACAACTTTTGCTCTTTAGAAGGTAGAAATCTTTTTGGGCAGGCACCAATAGCACACACCTTTTAGTAACTGATAATGCCATAGACCTTAAGAAGTCTCAGATCCTCTTCCACTTTTATCCTTTCCTGTACTACGTCATGTAAGCACTTCAGACCTGCTTTAAGAAGGGAATATTTGATATAGATCTACAAGACTTCTCTTCTTCTCCACCATCTTTCAAGACACCCCCTTACCACATTGAACTATTCTTTTACCCAAAAGTGCAGAGTTTAGCGGGAGTAGTTAAAATGTAAGGTCTCTGTGGAAATTATGGGAATACTAGAGGCCTGATGCATGAAGACTCATGCAAGAATGGGCCTTCCTTCCCCTGGCTGCAGGTGCTGCCCTTGCCTCCAGCCAGAGCTGCCTTTTCATTCCAGCCCAGGGCCACCTTTCTGCCTTCACACACTGCCTAGAGATCTGGAGTGGCTGGGGCAGTGCGAAACGCCTGTGTTGTCACCATGGCAATGATGCAAGTGTCCCGCCCTGCCCCTGGCCTCTTGGCACCTGCATATGTAAATTAACCCACTATCTTTATTGGTTTAATTTGCATACTCACTCCTGACTGGATGGTGGGCATCATGAAGATACAGTCAATTTGTGTCTTACTCTTTTATTAGTGTAGATGAGATGCTATTAAGCAGAAATAGAATACTTTGTGAGTGCTTTGTGTAGAGGAGCTTCCTTTAATAGCTACGAGTGCAATTCATGTGTCTTGGTAAACATCTAGATTTGGCCTGTTTTGGTCTCCTTCAGGCCCTCCCTTTCTGAAGGCAGCACCTTTGTCGTATTTGACTTTATACTCCTAGCACAGTGCCTGGCAACAATTGGTTGATGAATGAATGTTTCACTGAGTCCAATAGAAAAAAAAATATTATATAGTGCCTGTTAAAATAAAAATTATTATAAACTAAATAAACCACCATGGAATCAGAAGATGATCAAGCTCTTTGTTTGAATATCACCCCTTTGGATACATCACATAGGAATTAATATTTGAAAGTGCATTGTAATATAATTTGTTCTTTTTCCCATTTATAAAAGAATATAGCTTTTCAAAATGTAACAAATGATATGGGAAAAAGAAAACAAATGATCAAGCCAAAAAGTGAGGCTTTAATTTCTTACAAATTGTGTGTGTGTGTGTATGTGTATGAGAATGGGTGAGAAAAAAATTAAACAAATAGCTGAAGGGAGAGATAAATAAGGAGCCTGACAATGTCTCATTTACATCCAGCTGTGAGACCAGATATTTGTTATTGAATCTATGAAATAAGAGCACAGCTCTTGTTTATTTACATTTGTTCTCAGTTTGAAAGACAGCCCAAGAGGCAAAATAAAATGAGAGTGCCTCAAATGCCTTCTAAATTTCCCCTTAAATTGAATTTCTTGTTTTATCAGGGAACAATACTTGCACTGATGTTAGCCAGACAGCTAAAAGGTCAACAAGTTCCCTTGGTTGCCTTTTGTCAAGGGTTTTTGACTTGTCTGTGAATAAAGATCTCCCAGGAGGAAGGCAGACCTGAATTTCCTGTCATCTGGAAGACAGCAATGAATTTGAAAATGTTACAAAAAACATAAGGGACTTCAGGCACACCTTCAGACCCACCGCGGATGCCAATCGCTGTACATGTAAGCATGTATACAGAAATGTGGATTTGTTCTGTCAACTTTTGGTTGTGAAACAAATTGTTCTGCAGCAGCCCACCTTGAATACAAAATGAACCTGAACGGAGGGTTTTGTTGTTGTTACCAGCTTATGCCTAATCTGAAGAAACCATTCTCTAGGTTCACTCACAAGGCAATAAGCATGCTCTGTTCGGGAGAGCTGGGGAATCGGGATGAGCAAAGTCCCATTTTCCTGATCACATTTCTGTGACTTGAACGTCTTTAGATGTTCTTCACATATTTTTCAGTGTGTGAGATTTCTGTGTGCATGGTTACAGATTTATGTTTTTACTGCTAGCATCTCGACAAAAATAAATGAATCTCTCCTGAAAGTGTTAGTCATTCTTTGAAATTAGGGAATTTGTTTTTTCTAAAATAGTCCCCCAAAGAAGCATTTCCCACCTAGCTGTCTTTATGGAAGTGTGTTTTTAGAAAAGGCAAGAAGACTTTTTTCCACTCCTTGTTAAACTGGAGTTTATTGTTGTCTGCCCCAAGTGCCACTTAGGTTGAGTGGTAGGAGATTTTCCTTTTAGGCTATCAACAAAGCACACCATTCATTTCCTGTATTATTTCACAAGTGGGTTAAAGATCATTATAATTCCTTATTTAAAATGACAATGATCAAAATACATGCTTGTTCATTCAATCAACAAATATGCCTCCATATAAAAGTGGTTGAATCAGGTGCTCTAGAGAATAATAATATCAATAACAACAACAAGAGCAACTAATATAATCAAAATGTGAACCACGTGCTAGGCAACATGCTAAGTAATTTATAGTCTCTTTCAAGTCCCAGAGAAATCCTATAAAAAGGATTTCCTAGAAGGAAATTGAAGCTCAGAAATAGAAGGAGTTGTGATTTGAACCTAGGACACTCTAAACAAAACATGTATGAATTAGTAAACATTCTTATCTCAAAGAAAGATTTATCTATTTCAAGTTTATGTTTTATTATGGCTTATACAGGCCTGCCAAAAATGATGAGTTATTCTATGTGTTACTGGGTGGGAAGATTCAACATCCTAAATAAGCCTTAATTCCTCCCCTCTTCTCATTAATCAATAGGTATTTTTGTTGTTATTGCAATTTCAGTAAAAATTCTTTTAAAAATATATTCTTATTAATATTAGAGAGGAAGGGAGAGGGTGAGAGATATAGAAACATCAGTGATGAGAGAGAATCATCAATTGGCTATTTCCTGTATGTCCTTCCCTGGGAACCGAGCCCGCAACCTGGGCATGAGCCCTGATTGGGAATGGAATAGTGACCTCCTGGTTCATAGGTTGATGCTCAACCACTGAGCCATACTGGCTGGGCTTGGTAAAAATTCTTATTGATATTTTGAGAGAGAACCAACAAAGAAATTCTAAAGCTCATCTCAAAGAGTAATAGAAATGGCCAAGGAATATAAAATACAGCATTAAAGAAATTATTTTACTGAATAATGAACATTGTAAAGCTATTATATTTAAATTATATAAATACTAGAGGCCCAGTGCATGAAATTCGTGCATGGGAGGTGGGTATCCCTCAGCTTGGCCTGTGCTGTCTCACAATCTGGGACCCCTTGGGTAGGGTCACTAGGCCTGGCCAGTGATTAGGGCTTATTGAGGCTTTCCTTACCCCAGATGCCAGCATCTGGCCCCACCCCCCCTGCTGCCACAGCTTGCTATCTGTGCAGTGCTGCCACCTCCTCCCTTGCCACCCATCACCTCCCTCTGCAGGCAACAAGCATGATGTGCAATGACTTGGCTGGCATGGCTTCCCTCTGCAGGGTGATTGCTGGTTGGCCCTGTATACCTGCCACAGCATTGCTGGCTGGTGGCCTGGGCCTCCCTCTGTGCGGTCCTTGGATCGATTGCCCCACAAAGGGAGGCCCTGCCCACCCACCTCAGTGCTGCTGATTAGGCAGCCTAGGCCTCCCTCTGTGGCCGCCAGCTGGATGGCCTGGGCCTCCCTATGTGGGGCAATTGTGGGGCAATGGTGAGGCCTAGTGCCAGTGCGTGTCATAGTATGGTTGTCTGGAAGGTCATCTGGTTGGTTATTTTGCTGTTTGGTTGATTTGCATATTATGCTTTTATTACTATAGACTAGAGGCTCAGTGCATAAAATTTGTGCATGGGATAGGGGTCCCCTCAGCCCAACCTGCACCCTCTCCAATCCAGGACCTCTTAGGGGATGTCCGACTGCTCGTTTAGGCCCAACCAGGGATTTAACCTAAACCAGCAGTTGAACATCCCCTTCATAATCCAGGACCACTGGCTCCTAACTGCTCACTTGCCTGCCTGCCTGATTGTCCCAAACTGCCTCCCCTGGCCTGGTTGCCGCTCACTGCCCCCTCTGCTAGCCTGGTCTCCCCATGCAGCCTACTGTTCAGTCGTTTGATTGTCCCTCACTAACCCCCTTGCTGGCCTTGTCACCTCCATGCAGCCTGCTGTTTGGTCATTACTGTGAGGGCATCCTGATAAATTTGCATATTACCCTTTCATTAGTATAGACTAGGGGCCTGGTGCACAAAATTTGTGCATGGGAGCGGGGGAGTGTCCCTCAGCCCAGCCTGAACCCTCTCCAATCTGGGACATACCTCTCACAATCCAGGACTGCTGGCTCCTAACCACTCGCCTGCCTGCCTGGTCCCTAACTGCTTCTGCCTGCCAGCCTGATAACCCCCTAATCATTCCCCAGCCAGCCTGATTGGCACCTCACTGCTGGTCTGATTGTCTTTAACTGCCCTCCCCTGCCAGCCTAGTCACTCCTAACTGTTTTCATCTGCTGGCCCAGTCACCCCTAACTGTTCTCCCTTGCCAGCATGGTCCTCCACAACTGCCCTTCTCTGCAGGCCTTGTACCTCCCAACTGCCCTTCCCTGCAGGCCTGGTCCCTCCCAGCTGCCCTCCCCTGCCAGGCTTGTCACCCCTTACTGCCTTTCCTTGCATGCCTGGGTCTCCACCAACTGTCCTCCTCTGCAGGCCTGGTTGCCCTCAACTACCCTCCCTTGCAGGCCTGGTCCCTCCCAACTGCCATCCCCTGATGGACCACAACTGTCCTCCTCTGCTGGCCATCGTGTAGTGGCCATCTTGTGTCCACATGGGGGTGGCCATCTTTGACAACATGGGGAAAGCCATCTTATGAAGTGATGGTCAATTTGCATATTACTCTTTTATTAGATAGGATAATATTAGATTAGTCAGCAGAGTAAGTCCAGAAATAACCCTAAGAACAAATAAAGTTTTTGTGTATGATAAATGTGACATTTCAAATCAGTAAAAGAATATTTGGCTTATGTGATTAAAAAGTTTCTTCATTAATTGGGAAAAAAATAAGTTAAATTTTACCTCCCATCCTATACTAAATTAATTCCAAATGAATTCAATAAGTTTTCTTTAATTTCCTTCAATTATATTTTAGTAGAGGCCTGGTGCATGGGATTTGTCCACTGGTGCGGGGATCAGCCTGCTGTGGGAGCACACTTCATCCTGGTCAGTCGAGGGGTGCTTGCCCTGTGGAAGTGCACTGACAATCAGGGTGCAGCTCCTTCATTGAGTATCTGCCCCCTAGTGGTCAGTGCACATCAACTGTTCAACCAGTCATTCTGATTGTTCTGCCATTTGGTCGCTGAGCTTTTATTATATAGGAGAGCTTTCTGTGCGCAGGATTTTTCTCTCTCTCATCATGTTAATTTCTAGATACTTAGGAATTTCAGATACTATTATATGTAATATCTTAAAATTTTTTAATTTTCTAACTGCTGGTTTCTAGTCTAGAGGAATAAAATTGCATTTCTTATATTGATCTTATATCCAATGACCTTGTAAGCTTATTTATTAATTCTAATATTTTGTCTATAGATTTCTTTTTATTTTTTATTTCATTTACTTATTATTTAATCTTCACCCAAGGATACATTTTTTCATTGATTTCCAAGAGAAATAAGAAGAGGGAGAAAAAGAAACATCAGGTGAGAGAGAAACATTTATTGGTTGCCTTCAGTATCCACCCAATTGGTGGATCGAATCCAAAACCTGGACATGTGCCCTGACTGGGAATCAAACTCACAACCTTTTGGTGTATGGGAAGACACTCTAACCAACTGATCCTCCCAGCAAGGGTTAGATTTATTCACAATTATATTAGACTAGAGGCCCGGTGCACAAAATTCATGCACTGGGGGTGGGGAGGAAGAGCTGTCTTTCAGCCCAACCTGCATCCTCTCCAATATGGGACATCCCTCTCATAATCCAGGACTGCTGGCTCCCAACTGTTCACCTACCTGCCTTCCTGATTGCCCCTAACCAATTCTGCCTGCCAGCCTGATCATCCCCTAACCACTCCCCTGCCTAACTGCTCCCCTGCCAGTCTCTTTGCCTCTAACTGCCCTTTCTTGCAGGCCCGGTCATCCCCAACTTTCCTCCTCTGCCAGCCTGGCCACCCCTAACTGCCCTTACCTGCAGGTATGATCACCCCCAACTGCCTTCCCTTGCAGACCTGATCCCTCCCAACTGTCCTCCTCTGCTGGCTATCTTGCGGTGGCCATCTTGTGTTCACATGGGGGCAGTCATCTTGTATGTTGGAGTGATGGTCAATCTGCATATTATTCTTTTATTAGATAGGATAGAGGCCTAGTGCAAGGGTGGGGGCCAGCTGTTTTGCCCTAAGGGTGTCCCAGATCAGGGTGGGGGTTCCCTTGGGGCATGGAGTGGCCTGGGAAAGGGGCCTATGGTGGTGTGTAGGCTGACCCAAGTGGAGGCCCTGGTATCTGGGATTTATTTATCTTCTACAATTGAAACTTAGTAGCCTTAAGCGGAGACCTGGGCCAGCCAGGGTATGTGGAAAACTTGGCTTCCTCCATCATCAGAGCAACCCAAGCCTCCCTCCTGCTCTCTCTGTGGCCGTAGCCATCTTGATTGGGTTAATTTGCATACTCGCTCCTGTTGGCTGGTTGGGGTGGCTTGTGGGTGTGGCTTGTGGGTGTAGCTGTCAATTTACATGTAACTCTTTTATTAGATAGGATTAAGGAAGCTCCTTTTTACTTCAGGTTTGCTAATAATTTTTATCATAAATGGCATTTTCTGCATCTATTGGGATTTTTATATTATTTGTCTTCTTTATTCCATGAAAGTGATGAATTATACAAATTTATTTTTTTATTTTTTAAAATAGATTTTTATTGATTTCAGAAAGAAGGGAGAGGGGAAAGAGAGATAGATGAGAGAATCATTTACTAGCTGCCTCCTGCATGCCCTTCACTGGGGATCCAGCCTGCAACCTGGGCATATGCCCTTGATCAGAATTGAACCTGGGACCCTTCAGTCTGCAGGCCATCACTCTATTCACTGAGCCAAACCAGCTAGGGCCAGATTGATTTTCAAATTTCAAACCAACTTGGCATTTCTGAAATAAACTCAACTTTGTTGTGTTGTATTATATTAACCATTCCTAAATCACTGGATTCAGTTTGCTCACACTTTGTTTAAGATTTTTGTGTCAGTTATTAGTGACATAATTATCCTTTCTTGTGATGTTTCTGTCAATTTTTATAAAATAGAAAGCATTTCCTCTATTTTAATTTTTTGGAAGAGTTTGTGCAAAACATGAAATTATTTGTTAAATATTTGTTATAATTCACCAATAAAATTCTCTGACCCAAGGTCTTGGCAAAAAAATTTTATATTAAAGATTTATTTTTAAAATAATTTTAAAGGACCACTCATTCATTTTATTTCTCTTTATGTCATTTCATCTAAAGTAAAATTTTATTGGTATTATATCCCTTTACAATTTTTCTTAAACAAAATTTTTATTTTAGAAGAGTTAGATGTCCAAGAGAGTTGCAAAAATAGTACTAAGATTTCCCATGATATCTCACACTACATTTCCCTAGTGTTAACATCTAACATTAGTTTTGATGTTACATTATTAATCACAACTAATGAACCAATATTGATACATTGTTATTAACTAAATTCCATACTTTATTTGAATTTTATTAGTTATTCTCTAATGACTTTTCATCTGTCCTCTAATTTCTTCCAGTGTCACATTACATTTGGGATATATTCTACTTTCTTAGACTCTCCTTGTTTTTGATGAGGCTAACAATTTTGAGGAGTACTGGTCAGGTATTTTGTAGACTATCCTTCAACTTGGGTTTTGATGTTTTCTCATCAAACTGGGATTTTGTGTTTTGGGGAGGAAGAGATGAGAAGTAAAGTGCCATTCTCTATTTATAACTTTAAAAATATATGCAAGATACTTGATATTGATTATTTGTTATTTCTCTCATTTTTGATAGTTTTGATACTACTATTTTTTTCAATTTTATGTCTTTCAAAAAACTGTCTTAGTTTTGGTGATTTCCTCTATAGTTTATTTATTTATTTTCTTTTTCTGTTTTAGGGGTTTAATTTTCTAACTTCTTGAGATGAATCATTAGCTATTTGATTTTTAGTTTTTCTTCCTTTCTGATAATTTTAATAATCCTAAATTAAAGACTACAAATTTCTCTATAAGCAATGTGTTAACTGCATCTACACATTTTGATATGCAGTATTTTATCACTGTTCATTAAAAAAATAATCTAATTTCCCTTATGATCTCCTTTTGACGCAATGGTAATGTAGATGTTATTTTTCTTATTATTGAAAAGTATGGGGATGCAATAATTTGTTTTTGCTTATAGATTTATATATTACTTTATATGTATTAACATAACATATCTTTAATAATCGACACTAATAAAAGAGTAAGATGCAAATTGACCATACCTTCACAATGCCCTCCAGCCAATCAGGAGTGAGTATGCAAATTAACCTGACAAATATGTCAGGTTAATTTGCATATGTAGCCTCCGAGCTGCTGGGGTCGGGGCGGGATGCTTGCATCATCACCATGGCGATGATGCAGGCATTCTGCACTGCCCTAGCTGCTCCCGGCCTATGGGCAGCATGGGAAGGGGGAAAAGCAGCTGGTAGCCAGGGGAAGGAAGGCCCATTCTTGCACAAATCTTTGTGCATCGGGCCTCTAGTAAAAGCATAGTATGCTATTTAGATCAGACAACTGAACAGCCTTCTAGATGTCATTCCAGATGTCCTTCAGGATGAAGCTTCCATGGTGGGGGACAAGGCAGAAGCAGTTAGAGGCAATTAGGCATGTAGGTGAGCAGTTAGGGGTGATCAGGTGGGCAGGCAAGCAGTTAGGGGCAATCAGGCAGGCAGGTGAATGGTTGAGGGTGATCAGGCCAGCAGATGAGTGCTTAAGGGTGATCAGGCAGGCAGGCAGAGGTGGTTAGGGGCAATAAGGCAGGCAGGAGATCAGTTAGGGCAATGGACAGCAAATTGCTGCTCACAAGCCACATGTGGCTCATGAGCTGTGGTTTGCCGCTCAGTTTGCCAACCACTGGGATAGGGGCTTAATCACAAGTAACAACAACAGCCTGTAATTATTCGAATCAAGAGTCTACGTCAGTGGTCAGGAAACTTATTAGTCAACAGAGTGGCAAACTGTGGCTCGCGAGCCAGGTTGCCAACCACCAAGTTAGGGGCAATCAGACAGGCAGGTGAGTGGTAAAGGATGATCAAGAAGGCAAGCAGGCAGGCGAGCAATTAGGGGCAATCAGACAGGCACGCAGAGTGGTTAGGAGTCAATAGTCCCAGATTGCGAGAGGGTGCTGTCTGGGCTAAGAGACCCTCCTCCCCAGTACACAAATTTTGTGCACCGGGTCCCTAGTTCTATATAACTTAAATGCTTTGAAATCCATTGAGAGTTGTTTAATGGGCTAGCACATGGCCAATATCAGGAACTGTTCCATGTGCATTTGCAAAGCATGGGGATCTCATTACCAGCTATCTGCTTTACACGGACTACATATGATTCCTGCTGGTCTTTTGTAATTATTAAAACTCTAGCTTATTTCCTGAGCTCCCAAGCCATAGGCCCTACTAGGATCCTCTTTCAGTTTTCCTTAGGCTTCTATAGTGTCAACTAAAATCACCATGTTTCCTTTTCATTCCTAGTACACTAGATTTCCCTTTTCATGTACCCTCAGATATTTATAAAAATGCTTTCCCTATGCAGAATTTCTATGTTCTTTTAATGGGTAATATCCTCTGCTATATTGCCACAAACTCTACCTTCTCCTCTCTACTAAAATATATTGTTTTGTATGCAAATATTTGTTAGGATGAATTTTGAATTTTGGGGTCAGATTGAATGAGGTCTCACTATATATGTAATAAGTGCCACCTTTTCTAAATGGCTTGGGTGTTAGCAAATGTTAACACCAGAATTCTATATAATAAAAGGCTAATATGCAAATTGACTGAACGTTGGAATGACTGGTCACTATGAGGTGCGCTAAACACCAGGGGGTAGATGCTCAATGCAGGAGCTGCCCCTTGATGGTCAGTGTGCACCCACAGGGGGAGTGACACTCAACCAGAAGCCTGGGTCACTGCTGGTGAGCACAGCAGTGGTAGCAGGAGCCTCTCCCATCTCCATTGCAAACGGTAAGGAGTGAGGGGTCCCAGACTGCAAGAGCCCCAGACTGTGAGAGGGATATCTCACTGATGGCTTAGGTCCAGGTGGATCGGGTCTAAGCCAGCAGGCAGATATTCCCTGAGGGGTCCCAGACTGCAAGAGAGTACAGTCCAGGCTGAGAGACATCCCCGCCACCCCGCCCTGCCCCAGTGCATGAACCTCATGTATCGGGCCTCTAGTTTAAAAATAAACTACAGACACTAATCAGAAGGAATTTTCTCATCAAAAGGAGACTTTGGGATCTTCATGAGACTTTGGGATCTTCATGAGGTAGATAAATATGAAGTGAAGAACCATCACCTCCAATGGGAACTTGGATTGGAAATGGGAATTTGACTCATTTCACCTCAGTGAGTGAGAGGTAAATGCAAAAGGATCCTTAATGTCAACACATTCCTAAATTGACAGCGAAAGTTTGAAATGGAACTGTGTTCCTTTCAAGTTAGCAAATGTTCTTCTTTCATATATACCAGAAAGGTATATTTCCCTGAAGAAAATGAAAATATGTAACACAGAAAGCTACAAAGGACAGGTGCTTACACAGATCTATATTTCAAAGTAATAGTCTTCATATCAGCAGTGATAATAATATGGTTATTCCCAAAGGGCTTAATAAGTCCTGTGATAAGGGCTTTACTTGAGTTATTTTATTCATTTCTCACAGAAATCCTATGGTTCTTACCATAACAAGATGCTAAATGGGAACATGTAACTGAAATATTAAGATGCAATAGGTGCTGCCTTCCAGAGGAAGGTATAAAAAGAAAAGGGAGTTGAGAATGGGGAAGACCTTTGCTATGATTTTTAGCTTCAATTCAGAGAGGAAGCGTGGAGGATGCTCTTTACCCTCAGTTTGGTGAGAGTGGCTAAAGGAAGCTTCTGGAGAGCTCAATGTGTGTCCCTAAGAGCTGGGAGGCACAGTGGAGTGTTGTGGGGAGAACTAGGCACACTCTCTCCAATGGTGGGCAGCAAGAATGCCTAAGCTTTCTCATGAATCAGATGTGGGCCAGGTGGAGAGAAGGCTGGATGGGAACTCCTTCACATCTTAGGAAGGATCCCTGGAAAAGCAATGGGATCCCAGGGGTCTGCAGGGAGTAAAATGCTGAAAAATCAGGGACTGGAGCAGAGCAGCAGCAGGAGGAAAACATGGCCCCTGCAGCCCAGCAGTAAGTAGCATGTTCCTGGTGGGGCCCTTGGAATAAGACATGAAAGTACCCAAGAGAATAAAGGCCATCTTTAAATATGTGCTAGGCAAATTTCTAGACAATATGAAGCTTCTCATAAGGGAACAGACAAGAAAAAACACTTTTGTACCCTCCTTTTCTATCTCTCCTTTTAGTACTCAAACGATGGAGTCAAAACCAATAAATCAGAGAATAAGAATAGGATCATGTCCTTGACACATACACTTAAAGATTTCCTAAGTCCAAGTTTGTGCCTGCAGAGCACCAGGAAGACACTTCCTCATAGTGCAAACACCCACATCTGCCTCCATTCTCTCCCACACTCATCATCCCATGCTCAGGGTTCATACAGTTGAGGTGGAATGCAAACATCCTCTTCCAGAATCAGAGGTAAAAATTTTGATCTATGGCATTCATTTGAAGCATTTGTTCATTTCTAGATTAGTTGACCTGTTGGCCTGGATTCCTTGCTTGCCATAGAATACTCAATTCACCAAATATTTATTGGTCTCTTATCATTTATCAGACAATGGAGACCAACAGATGAATAACATAGTTTCTGAACTCCCTATAGGGGAGGCAGATGTATATTCAGTGCCATGTGATAAGAGGTAGTAGGGACAAACAAAAGTTGAGGGACAAGGGAGAAAATGGGTCACTCTATGAGGAAAGTTCAAGTAAACCCTTCTAAGCTGTGTTTCAAAGGATGAGAGGGAGTTTGTGAGGTGTAAGGACTTTGAGAAGGGCTGCTGTGTATGTGATCACAAAGCATGGAACCATCAAAGCATAAAATATTTTTATCTGGCTGGAGCATTGGGTAACAGAATAGAAATAGTGGGAGATGAAGCTGATGAGCTTCATAGGGCACTTTGAACCATGTTTGAACTTCTCAACTAGAGTTGGTAAAGCCATGATTATATGATTGCAAGAAGGGTATTCTTTTAACACATTGTTGTTTTAGAAAGGTGGCCATGGGGGTTCTATGAAGGATGGTTTGGGGGATGACTACTTCACATTAGTGTCCTACATATCTTAGGTAGGTGCAAGTCAGATATCAAATTCAAATGGCTTATTTATGACTCTCTCTCATTCCTAAGAACAGTGGAAGTGCCACAGAAATTAGCCCAGCAATTCCTGACACACTGTTGTATTTGAGGTTTACATCACCATGCTACTTCTGGAATTGGTCCAACATTTTTGCTTTAACCTTTTGGAATCATCTGAAAGCAATTAATTCCCATGCATGGTATGCTAGATGATTACTCAAAGATCTTCCAGGATTCTCAAATAAGATGAATTATGATAGTGACTATAGATCCATAGGCCTTTAATTTTTTTTTTTTTTTTTAGTATAGATTCATTTGAGAATCTCCTGAAAATTGTACAGGCTGTGTGCGCGCTGTGTGTGTGTGTGTGTGTTTTCAGGGTACATAGACACACTTAATATCACCAATTGATCTCCTAGTGCCTATAGCCCTCAGGTACACAGGATGCTCTAAAACTGCTCAATAAACTAGAGGTTAAAATCTTGAGTTGGTGATCAATCTTAAAAGGTTATATATATATATATTTTTTTAACTTAATTTAGAAGCTTTTACAGCTTATTAGAAGTCTCTTCATAGCCTGGAGCTGAGAATAGTGGCAGGGCTTTATATTTGGGAGACTCTTGTCAACTGTCATCAACTTTAAGGGTGTCAATATTGCCTGCATAATGGTCTTCCTGCTACTTTGGGTACACAACAGTAGGGGCAGGCCTGAGCCAGAGTGAGGTCTTTCAAGGAAAAGCTGTAAACGCTGGGCATGTCCTCAAGTGAAAGTTGATCTTCTGTGGCTAAAGTGGCAATAGTAGGCATGACAGCTTAACAACGTGGAGCTCTTAAGGGATATTTTATCCATCTTCTACCAATGCTGGCCTTGTGGACCATCTTTATAGAAGATAAGCCAATGTAGTTCCCACACACTTAATTTTTTTATTTCATCACCACCACATTTTTAAAGCCCCAAATACATATAACTGGACTCATAAAAGAGTCATGTTGAGCAGAAAAGTAGAAAGAAAATATGTCTAATCTCAGATTACTGTCTGCCTGTTTTCTGAGACCCATGAGCCACTGGAAATTCACTTCAAGTGTCTTACTGAGTTACTCTGCAACTTAAATCTAATTGTGTGCATTTTTGGCACAGTAGTTGTTTTAGTGAGTATTTTTGGCACCTTGATTTTGGCATTTGAAAATGCAACTTGTAGACCTTTATACTTTTTCAAAGGTTGCTCTTCTACATACTAGCTCTATGTGGCTGCCTCCAAAACCCAGATGTAATGAGCTTCTGAGCAAGGCACAGCCTAAGTACTGATTCTGTGTCCACGTGCTTTAGAAAATATCTAACATCAACACGGTCCACACTCATTTTCCTGAGGACAGAACAAAACAGCATTTCTTTAAGCATACTGGTACATATCTCTTATGTCTTCAAAGGTCTACAAAAACAGAAGCTTTTAGAAAAATCCTGCCATTTTGGTAAATAATAATAATTATAACAACAACAAAAACGAATCTTGCCAGCATGCAATCTTATCTTCTAGAGTAGCTAGATTTATTATATTAATATGTGCTGAGACTTTAAAAAATAGCGATCTGTAATCTGGAGAGACTTGATTTTATCATGGTGCCACTGCAGTGCCCAATAGAATGTGGCTCTCGAAGATGCAGGCCTCCTTTAATCAGGAACCAACATAGACTAGACCTTATCAAGGTTGACAGACATTATCTATCACTTGTTTATATATATTTTTAAGAGTGAACTGAAGTCAACTTGCTTAAAGAATAGGAGGATCCCAATAGCCATGTTTATTTCTATACAATGAAGATCCCAAGACCCACTGTGCTTAGTAGTGTGATCCTTGTCATTGTGATATTTACTACTCCATTCTTTTCACTTCTTAGGTTTTCATTTTGTAAAGAAATGCTATTTTGCACTAATCCTAGACATGAATGCTTAAATTCGTAAGAGCTCTGTCTGGCTAAATCACTTAAAACTCAGTTTTGGTATTGCTTTCTCTAGAAAATCATCTTTGACTGTCTCTGAGATAAGTATTTTTGCTGTGTCATAAATGTAGTACATGGGCAATAAATTCAACAAGCACTGAAACAGGAAAAGATGATGTAAATTTGAATAAGATGTAGCTTATAATTAAAATTATTACATATTTTTATATGTCCTCTAGGTTTTCTACAAAGCACTGAACATTATTTCTGAATATTAGTGCCATGTAATTAGATGTAATGCTTCATAATTTTAAAAGGAATTGGAATGAGTAAGAATACAGCCTTTGCCCTAACCAGTTTGGCTTGTAGATAGAGCATCGGCCTGCAGAAGGAAGGATCCCAGGTTCGATTCTGGTCAAGGGCATATACCTTGGTTGCAGGCACATCCCCAGTAGGGGGTGTGCAGGAGGTGGCTGATCGATGTTTCTAACTCTCTATCCTTCTCCCTTCCTCTCTGTAAAAAAAAAAAAAAAATCAATAAAATATATTTTAAAAAAAATACAGCCTTTGAGGACAGACTGCCTGGGCATGACCTTTGATTCTTCTTTAAAAGCTGTGTGACCTTGACCTACTTCATATCTCTTAGCCTTGGTTTCTTTATTTATGAAATAGGAGCAATATTGCTTACTATTAGCACTACTTTGTTAGTATTCAATGCAATAATGTATGCACATATATAATTGTGCTTGCCACTGATGGAGTGCTCAGATGCCTGCGCCTGTTACTGTTATTAATAGTATCTTCAAGGTTGGCTGCTGAGGCCACTGTGTTCTGTCTCTTCTCACTGTCCCTTGTGTTTTCTTCTGAAGCCCCATATAGGGGACCATCTTCTCACTCAGAAAATCACTTTTTAGGCACGAATGTGTTAACATTCACATCATTTGCCCCCTTTAACGAACACAGAATTAAAGTGCTACAGCATAGCAAGTTCAGTTTGAAGGATTTGAGAACAGTGTATTTTTCTTCTTTTTTAGCATAAGCCAAAGAGCTAAAAATGGCCTGCCTCACTGGGTACTGGAGTACTAACTGCTGTGTACCATTCATAGCAGGGCTTGGGGATGGGAGAGAGAGTGCTGAATGTGGACGCATACCCTCAGAATCTGGAAGTACTGGTATAGAAGAGAGAAGGAAGAAGAAAAGCTTGATGGTGGTTTGGATTAAAGTGGGTGGTCTTTGTGACCTATCATTTGAGGCCTGCAGCTAAAGAAGAGAATGTTCTAGCACATATTCCAATGCCCCAGCCATTTCCAGGAAATGGGCCTAAAGAATCAGAACTGGGAGACTGCCCTACCAATGGAGAAATCTGTATTTATCAGAAACCCAGAAAGAATTCAGTTTCCTTTGTTTCCAACTAGTCATTTCAGGAGCAGATCTGCTGTCTGCAATTGCTTTTTGAGGCCAGAAATTCCACTCATTTGAGCGTGGGCTAAGACAAATAAATGTAAGTGCCTAGAAGTGGTCATTTTATACTGAAACTCATTCAGACTTAAATTTAGTTATTCACTAGCTCTTCACAAATTAGTAAAAATAATATTTAAGATATATAATTCATATTGTATTGCCCCTCCAATTAAGCCTGCCAATGGCTTTTCACTACATTTAAAGTAAAACATAATATCCAAACTCTTGACCCTGGATTACATGGACCTGAGAGAAATGCCATTGCCTCACTCTACAACCTCACATCGATGCTAATTCCTACCACAGTGTGCTTCTGCTTCTGCAAAGCACCAGCTCTGTCTTGCCCCAGAGCCTGTGTTTTTGATACCCCCCAAGGTGTTTGAATGGTTGTGTTCTCCTTCAGACTTCAATTTACATGTTGTTACTCAGAGAAACGTGTGTATCCCAACTAAAGTAGTCTAACCTGCCCTCCCTTACTCTTCATTCTGTCATTTCCATCCAAAACTTGTCTCAACCTATGATCATCTTTTATTTATTTACATATTTCTCCTCCCCTCCCCCAGCATACATATTTAGAATTCATTTTCAGAAGAGAAAATATTTTATTTTCTTAGACACTATTGTCTCCTGTAGGCATAATGTGCCTTCCAGATAATACTCAATAAATATTGATTGAATAGGTGAATGAACATGTTCCTATGAAGTTCCAGAAAATATCAGCCTCTTAAAATAAAATACATGTGCAAATACAGAGCATAGACAAAGGAGAGAAGTAGAAGGCCATAAAACTGAAATACTAAAGGCAAACTTTATTTTATGCTTTGCTTAATTATTAACCTTATATACCTTTATCAGACCACAATGGAATAGGAGTTTTGTGTCTAGATATATTTTCAGTGGCCACTGGCTCTTTTTCTTTAAATATTGCATGTTTGAATGCATTATTAGTAATAGAAAACATATCAGCAACACTTACTGCGTGTCCAACACTCACATAAGGACTATATGCACATAAGGATTAAATTATCTATCTTTACAATAAGCCTATAAGATAGGGAGTATTATTTTTTCCATTTCATAGATGAGAAAACTTGCCTTCCTCTAGTCTGCTGTTAGGTCTCTGTATAATATTTTTTATTTCAGTCAGTGTATGTTTAATTTCTAGTTGGTTCTTTTTCATCTCCTCTTGGGTCTTGCTAAATTTATCCATCTTTTCTAGGAAATTCTTGAAAAACCTTATAACTGTGGATTTGAACTCTATATCCAGTCATTTTTTCCCCTCCATTTCTTTTGTTTGTGATCTCTTCCTTTGTCTCTGCATTTTCACTATGCCGGGAGAACTTCTGTGTTGAATTCAGCCTTATGATACAAGACTTGCAAAACTGCAAAAGCCTCTCTGTTGAGCTTGGGAGGGTTGGAATCTCAGGGCTTAACAACCACCTTGCCTTCCAATCGGTCCCACCCTATGAGGCCCCTGGGTCTCCCTGTGTGCAAGTGCAGTGCCTGTAGACTGCTGCCTTTCTGGCTTCCCTGCACTCTGGGATCGTAAGAGTCTGAGTTCCCAGGGTCTCACCCGAAACTGGGTTTAGTGGAGTTAGAAGTGGTGCAGTCTATAGGCTCTGTCTCCCACACACAAGCCATCGGCACAATCAGCAGTCCATCCTCTGCACTCAGCGGTGTGCACGCCCGGAGACTTCTGCCCTTTTGCGGCTCCCCTAAATTTCTATGCACTTCTCTCTTTTCACAGTCCAAACTCCCCCTGTATGAGTTTCGGCTGGACCTGCGGTTCAGTGCCATAGGATAAGGAATTCTATGCAGTTGGAAGTCTCCCATCTCCCTCCTGCCAGAGGAAGCTAGCCAGGCAATCTAGCACCTGCTCTCTCCATGCACGTGTCTCCAGACCTCAGCTTTTTGCAGCTCCTCTGGGTCTTTGTGAGCCCCTCTCTTTCCTTCTAGTTGTAGAATTTTCACTCAGCCAGCTTTCCTGTGGTTCTGGATGATTTCCATTCTGTCTTTTAGTTGTAGTTTTGAAAATGTTGTGTGAGGCAGCAGTTTAGGTGCTCACCTATACTGCCATCTTAGATTCTCAATGTCCATGGATTTTAAAATGTTTTCTCAAAAATGACAAATTTTAGATGTTCCTTAATTGGGGAAATTAGAACAGCCTGTCTTTGATTGTATGCTCCCTTATGATTCATGCCAGCACCAAACAGTATTAGCAATCACTTATGAGGATGGCAGGCTCAAATAGGAATATATGGGTTGTTATTTCATTATAAATTAAATATTTTGTTTTTCTGGAGCTATTTGTTATATTTTTGTCCTCCCATATGATTGATCTAAATGTGAAGATCTATTAAATGAAATTGTTGATAAGTAGAGCCAACTGCTTACATCAAGAAATGCTTCTTATCTTAAGAGAAGAGAAAATCCCTTACACAAGGAAAACCAAACCAAAATGCTGATTGCGAGCAGAAAAATACTCATAGAATAACCTTGAGTCCAAGTCTTGCCTTTTGTTTTTGTCAGGCAAATGGCTTAATGTAGAAACTGGTTCTTAGTTCCTTAAGGAGCTACTCAGTAATTATTCATATTAGATATACTTAACACTTGGCAATTCTTTCTTAAGATAAACAAACCACAGGTCTTTTGATAACCCCCTGTAATTCTCATTATGGGAAACTGCTTATGGCATAGAATCAGACTCTGCCACACACTCATTGTGTGATCTGAAATCACTTAGTAATTTGGAGAGCATCAATTAGGACTTTAGGCTCCTCAGCTGTAAGATGAAGATAACAATACACTTGGTGGGTGTAGGTATGAGAAGTAAGATAATACATGTGCAAATACAGAGCACAATGGTGGGCACATTTGAGATAGCAGCTCTCATTACTGTCTCATATGCATGCTCCTTCCTCTTCTAAGTATCTGTATGGAAGCACACATATGGGTCCTTGAGTGTTGGTGTGTGCTCCTTCATTGGTTATGTAATGATATTAAGCCTTATTCCAGTCAAGAATATCGCATTGCTGAAGTAGCCTAAAGAATTTTGTCAGAGCCCTGACTTTGTAGGAAAACAGTGTAAAAATGCCCATTTCCCCAGGGGTTACAAAATAATAAGGTTTTTTCTCTCCTTTGTTATCCTTTCAGTTAGATATTTCAGCATATCGCATTAAAATGCTTCCATTGAAAAGGTCACTCTCTCCGATCAAAACATTTCCTTGCTGTTCTGTCTCTAGAGGTGCACGTGGGAACAACAATCAATAAGAGAAGCTCCTGGAACAATGGGACTTACTTTGAGAAATAGCCATTAGGTCAACATGTTTTTACAACCAATAATTTCTCTCATAATGGCATTTCCTAATCACTGGGTAAAATAACTACAGTTGCAATAATAGGGTCCCATTAGGATCTTTAAGATCTTTTTTCAGGATTCTGACCTTAACATTTTCTTTCCATTTTGGCATTTTGGATATAATGAAAACAATTCCTGATGCTTCAGACAGAGGAGATGAAACATTTTTTCACTATGATACCAGCTGCAAAGTTAGAATTGTTAACCTATATTTCTTCTTCTATATATATATTTTTTTACTTTGTAATGTTTATACATTTCAACTATGCATGTGGGGAATGGAGATGTATTCATTATTACAACTCCTCATGACTTTGAATGACACCTATCTCCTGAGTTCAAAAAGTAATGAATAGGAATTTATTACTAAAAGGTTGTTATTTTAATACTGTATTTTCGGGTGTATAAGATGACTTTTTAACCCAGGAAAATCTTTTCAAAAGTCGGGGGTCATCTTATATGCCGGGTGTCATCTTATAGGGCGAGTATATCCCAAACTCTATATTTTAACTGGAAAAGTTGGGGGTCATCTTATATGCCCAGTTGTCTTATATGCCGGAAAATATAGTACCTTCTTGTTCTGTGAGTTTTCATGCAAAGCTCTATGAAATCCCACATGCTACTGAGGTTCCAAGTGGTAATACATACAATTGCACTTGATATGTTAACATGACAATTTTAGAGAGTTCCTAGAAACTGTATCAAGTAAATGTAAGCTATGATAGATGGGAGAAAGGCCCATAAATAACACTGGCAACTTTAAAACAAGACTTGTAGAGAAATTCTAAAGTAGTAGTGTGACATGTCCTAATCATATCTACTCACATATCTCTCCATTGTCTGGTGCTCAGACATCATCTATCAGAATGAGGTCTATGTATATATGGTTTGGTTTTAAATCCACTGACCTTTTGTTTTAGGTAAGACTAAAAATGGAATATTTTTTTAATCATGTAATATTTCATACACACAAAAGAACATGTAAATCATGAGGCATAGTAATAAAACAACCACCTGCTACTCAACTAAAGACCATGAAAATAACTAATACTGTTATTATTCCTTAAGCACTCCTCCCTGCACCTATACCAACTCCTAGAGTAAATGCTACCTTAGATTGTTTTTGCATAATTTTGGGTTTATACCCCATTGTGTTTTTAATATTTGCATAAAAATACCATGTATTCACTTAAAGTACATCTTTCTACTCTTAGTAGACCCTTGGAGCACTTTCTATTTTTGTTATTACAAACAGGGCTGCTAAGATAGTTCACACACAGTCCTCTGGGTGCACATAACCAACGTCTCTGTATGTATAACCAGAAATGGAATTGGGTATATACCCGAGATGTGCAGTTTGACTGATATAAAAATAACACCAAATTATGTTACAAGAGGTTGTACCATATGCCCTCTCCAGCTGGAAACCCACTTTGCCACCTGGGAAATGGGGGTGCTGTGGTAACCTGCTTTGTACTTCATTTGGAACAACTTGACTTTTACACTTCACTCAGATCTGATGGCTAAAAGAGAGAATAAAACTTCTCTATCATGCTGCTTCCTGTCAAAGGTGAGCAGAGGAGGGAAGCCATTTCAAGAAAGGATATACCACTGGGCCATATATAATCCAGCATATTACACAGAAGAGAAGACCCTAGGTATCTGGATGCCTGAGCACACCTCAAGATTCCCTGCACAGCAGCGTGAAGCACAGAACTATGCTCACGTCTTGGAGAAACAAATGGGTGCCAAGTAGAATGGTGGTGGACATCTCCTTACCCAGGTAAGCCTAGGTTGTTAAAGTGGGACAAAAGTCACCCACCAAAATCATAATTGTTCTGCTTCCTATATACACGCTGCTTAAATAAATGTGTCCAGAACCAGATCCTAAATATATCCAGGTATGTAAGTTGTTTTTCTATAAAATCTTCATGCTTTAAGCATACTTGTAAAACTGCATCTTTTCCAGCCATGAGGCTTGTGTCTAATTCAGTCAAAATCTATTTAGGACAAAGTTGATACATTGATTGAAATTGAATTCATTTATGCCCATGTGAAACATGGCAAACAGCAACCCATAGTAAATTTTCCTGTCCTTAACTGAATGAAAATAAGTTTTTATAATTGAATTTCTTTGATGTTTTCACATTTGCATCCTGAGGAAAATGGGAAGATTTATTATAGGCAGGATATGAATTGCCCATCTGTAAAAATATTTTAATAACAGAGGTTTCTACAATGACTGGAAGGATGGAGAGATAAAAATGGGTCTGACAACCTTCCTTTATGATGAATTCAATGAAAAGATACAACATTGTTTTTATGTTAAGATGGTATTGGTGGAAATTTTAAAAAATCTATAGAAATGGAGTGGTCTTTTTGACCAAAAAGCCTGAATTAGTAGATGTAGTGGATTCCCATGAGGTGTGCACTATAGATGTATATGATCCATCACTTCACATCTCCCTTCAAGACTGAACAGGAGGTATTGTATGAACTTGAGGACTGGAATTTTCAGTTGTAACTCAGCCCTTACAACTGCTTACCTGGAGGGTTTGCCATCTCGCTTGTCATTTGTCACAATGCTTATGTGTGGTGGACACTCGATACATATCTGTGGAAATAACAACTGAATGTGCTCAACTGACCCATCCTTATCCTGCCACTACCATGATCTATGATGGAAAGTTAAAGACAGTAATAAAGTGACACGTTTTATGCTCAGTCTTTTTTAGGGTTTCACAGATCAAAGAATCTGGTAATAATGGAAACCCCAAAAATAATAGGAGGCATTTACTTTATGCCTGTGAGTGTTCTAGGTCTGTGTCAGACACTTCAGATTTAATCATTATAAGAGGATTATAATAAGTTTCATTATTTCCACATTGGAGATGAGTAAACTGAGACTTCAGAGGAAAATGGCAGAGACAGCTATGAAATCCAGATCCAATTCACATGTTGCACTGTCTCCCATGAAAACATTTAAAAATTCTTTCCAATGTTTGGCATATGATTAAATTTTAAAGATAAATTTTGAAAACTTAAATATATGTTTTTGCTTTAAAGTAAAGACTCTCTCATATATTTTCTATATTAGATGGAGCTTTTGAAAGTTAAGGCAGTCACCCTGAAATAAATACTGTAGACATTAGAAATAAATATTCAGTTGCAGGTATTGTCAGAAATACCTAGAAAAACTCAGAATCTCCTGCAGACAAATATCACACAATGGTGTGTGCTGGTGAAAACTCTGTGTCTATATAAGCCATTTTTGAAATGTGTTTACATTATTTTGTCCATGTCTATGCCAGCATGAAATTTTGCTGTCTAGCTGACCACTCACAGGCTAGGACATTGTCCACCACAGGGACTTAGTAACCACGGGAATAGTTTTAAGAACTCAGCACCCATTTATCTACTTCATGAAGTGTTCCCTCATTGAAAATGACACAACAAAACACAACTGCCCATATTTCTCCTTTTACAATTCATGTATTTTTTTCCTCTTTTTAAAACATAGTAATCCCTTATTGGCTTGACTAATGTCCTGTACCTCTTTAAAAATATTTTTATTGATTTCAGAGAAGAAGCGAGGGAGAGAGAGATAGAAACATCAATGATGAAAGAGAATAATTGACCAGCTTCTTCCTGCATGTCCCTTACTGGGGGCCGAGTCCATAACCTGGGCATATGCCCTTAACCAGAATCAATCCCTGGACCCTTCAGTCTGCAGGCCAATGCTCTAGCCACTGAGAAAACTGGGTAGGGCTGTCCTGTACTTTCCCCACATGAGTTTGGCATGTGCATCTTCCTGAGAAAAGGCTGATTAATGTCAGGATGGTAGCAATTAGAGGTTTTGCTGTTGTTCAGTTCTGACCAGGGCAGGTTCTTAGACATCATTGCTTAACACTATAATTGCTCTATGAGGTTTCCCAGACCCCTGCTTTTATCCTTATACTATAGGACCACATATATTCAAATACTAGACATTAGTAACCCTCTCCTCTACCCGTTGGTTCCATGCCTCCTATCTGGGACCAATCAATGGCAAAGTAAAGGAGAGACACAGGGTAATTCTACACCGCAGCAAAATTTAGCATGCCATCTTGAAAATAGTCATACTATTTTGGGATTTTTACAGTAAACAAAACCCTGACAGCAAACCAGAGGGGCCATTTACCAGTTATAAAATTGCCTGTGTGAGATAAGGCAACTCATAAATGATTCAGTGAAGTGTGCAGAATAAATCTTCTTTCTCATACACACGAAGCCGAGGAAGATTCTGGGATGTTCTCAGCCCTGATAATGTAAGAGAGAAACACATGTCACGTTAAGAACCTGACATGGCATTAGAGCGCTATAAAATCTTCAATTAAACATGGCAACTGCAGGACAAATGGTGCCCAGGACACAGCTCTTTGTTTGCCTTGAAGAACTTTAATGTGTCTTATTTATTGAGGGCAAAGAACGTAAGGATAGTAAAGTGACGGGGCCTAACCCACCTGAAAATATTTGTGTTAGTGTCAAGACAAATAATAAATGGGGCTGCCTCAGGATCTTAGCCTTTTCAAAAGATGGACAGAGCTGCGTTTGGTGGATTGCACCTCACGGAATTAGAGCCTACTTAAGGAAAACTGTTACAGCATCTGTCTTCTTTCAAGCAGATTGTCAAGAGGAAAAAAGATGAGGAGGTGGGGGGAGGGCGAATGGGGGAGGGGATGGGAGAGGAGTGAGAGTGGTGGGTGGGGGTGGAAGGTAGGAGAAGCAAGCAGGGACAGCTTGCGTGTTTTAAACCCTCAAGATAAGCTGTCGCTTAGAACCTTGACGGCTCCAGAACTTGACACTCGCAGTGGCTCTCTGGGGCATCTTTCTTGCTGCACGTGGGCAGATCAGGGCCACAGAGCTGTGACGCCCTGGTACTTGCCTGACCCGATATAATGGGCAGCTATTTACTGCAAACAAGGTAGATGGAAGAACATAGGCTTAAATGATGCTCTGATGTAAGCAGGAATCCACTGGGATCCGCTGCAAATCAGTCAGTCTTCTGGGTTTCCCTTTCCTCCCCCCCCCCGTTTCTTCTAGGTTGGGGCTATTTATTTCCTTCCCTCAGGACCAAACCACAAATGCCTGACTGAGCAATGCTCCTCTTCCAGCCACCCCCCTCTGCCTCCCACTCAGGATCAATAGAGTGGGTGAAAGAAGCAATTGCATGACAATAAATAAAAAAGAAAACTAAGTTTGGATACCACCATTTCCAAACTGAGTGTTTTCTGGGCTCATTTTTTATCCATTCCTAAGGAAAAACAACAACAACAACAACAAGGAATAGCCCCAGGAGGCGTCTTGATTAGCCTGTCAGATCGCTTCAATGAGAAACCCAATCAGACTTGATTTGTGAAGAGTGTCAGAAGCCGTTGTGAGTCATGTAAACATCTCGGGCTATTACTTGAGGCCGCTGCTCTGCAGGCTGAAGGCTCCTCCTGTGTGTTTCTGAAGCTCGTGGGTGTTTATTTTTCCTGCGTCTAAGAGCACCCATTTGCACTCCACATTTTCTGACCAAGGGAACAGTCACAATGGAAAGCCCTAGGTAGTGAATGTGAGCGCACACACAGTCAGGGTCCCTGGCGGCAGTGTTGTCTCTGTGTCCCAGATCCAAGCCCACCACAGTGGAGGAAATGATCCAAAATGTCTTCCAGGGCATCTTGCTTTTCAAAAAAACCAAAGGATTTTATTCTTGCTATTGAATTGATTTCCTGTTAACTGAGGAAAGACAGGCAGGTACACAAGAGGCTCGGCAACCTTGAGTTTCCTTGGCAAGGTCGTGGCGTCAGTAACACAATAGGGTCCACACTTTCCAACTTCCAAACTGGAAAACATGGCCCCTACCCTGTCTCACGTGGACTTCAAAAAGAGAAAGCAGGTCCTTTCCATGACAATTATAAGATGTAAATGGCCAGGTAGGGTAAAAAACTCCTACTTTGGATTCAACTCAGTGCATGTTCTTCTGTGAATTTCCTTACATAAAATAAGGAGCTCAAACCCAGAGGCTCTGTTCCTTGGGTTGCTGCCATGCATGGAAGCCAGGTTCCTATGGAAAGCCAATATTAGGTGTTTTATTTATTTTTATTTTTATTTTTATTTTTATTTTTTGGTAAGTAAGCCTACATTAGTTATAGAGGGGAGAGTCATTTTATAATTTTATTATCAGACTAGAGGCCCAGTACATGATTGAAATCACACAGGGAGGCGTCCCACAGGCTGCCACGGGAGTCAGGTTGAACCACTGCTGCAGGCCGCTGGGACATGCACCTGACTTCTGCCCCAGGACGGCCCTTACCCCCTGCCTGGGTCCATTCCAGGCCACTGGAGCTGCCACACTGGCTTGGGCAGGCTCCCCTGTCTCTGTCTCCCTCTCCTTTTTGGGCCTCACATGTGCACCCAATCTCCTCCCTCTGGTTGTCCCGTCATGGTGTCCCAGCCTAATTTGCATATTACCTCTTTCTATATTAAGATTGTAATATTTGTGTGGGACATTAGTACTATCTCTATATAAAAAAGCCTAATATGCAAAGTATCCCCTCGGGAATTTAACTGACCAGGAGTTCAACCACTTGCTATGATGTGCGCTGACCACCAGGGGGCAGCATGGAATGAAGGAAGGCCCTGGCTGGCAACCGCTAGGGACCCTACCCATGCACAAATTTCTGGCACTGGAACTCTGGTGTTAAGTATAAGATCATACCTGGTTTTCAAACAATTTCATAAACCAAGAAAAGGCATCTTATATCTTTGCCAATGCTTCTATTCATTCTTTTAGAGACTTTCACAAAACTATCCTATAACTTAATAATTATTCATGATAAAATGAACACGAGTGGAACAGACACTTGAAATCCAAAGATAACCTGACCCCCTCAATTCAGCCCATCCTTTCCAACTCATCTTTCCCCAGAATTATTTACCAGAAGTGAAGTTACTTTGCTTCATTATAATCTACTCTTCCTTCTCCTGTGGGCATCAGAGCAGGCCACAGACTGGGAATCAAATGGAGTTCTTTTCTTTTCCTCCTTTTTTTCTTTTTAAAATTTCTCTGTATCTGGTTTCTTCCCGCGACCTTCAGAGGAGCTCTTGGAAGCAGATCGTGGGTTGGAGCATTTTGAGTGCAATAGCCAGTTCTGTTCCTTTTTTCAGGCTGCCAAGAGTGATCTCATGTTCTGGGCTACTTTCATATTTTCAAATAAATTATTTCCACGACTCTTATTCTCATTATCTGCTCTGAGAAATTCTACTCTTGGCCATGAGAGTTCTGTCAGTGGATGGTCATTTTCAGCGGACAGTACATTTTTACAAACATTTTCAGAAACAAGGTAACCAAGGCAGTGTTTGGGATCCTTCGTAAGAAAGAAAACTGGGGTTTTTGTTATCCTCACCTATAACTAAAACTTGTTAAACAATTATGTTTTCACTTAGAATGATAACTCTGTGAAGAACACTGCATAGAAAGGTACAATTTGGGGCCATTTTCGTATCTTCTAACAAAAAGGGTCATCCTTCCTCAACCCTCCAGTCAATGAGAATACATGGGACTTACATATCACAGCTTGTAGAAATAGGTCACCTGAGTGTATGTGTCATTTGGCCTTCATACTATCTTCTCAATATGTGCCCGATTTAGTCCATAGATTATCCAAACTGACGTAGAGAATGAGCAGGGTTTGTAGGTAGAATTTTGGGTTTACAATGCTCTCTGTATGTGCAATGATGTGCCTCATGTATGATTAGCTTCCCCACACTCATCATCTTGCATTCTTTTATAGAATACTAGACGCCTGGTGCATGAGATTTGTGCACTTGGGGGTGGGGTGTCCCTCAGCCTGGCCTGTACCCTCTTGCAGTCTGGGAGCCTTTGGGAAATGTCCAACTGATGGCCTTAGCATGACAGCGGAGGGGGTGGGGGAGAAGCTCTACCACCACTGCTGTACTCACGAGCTATAAGCCTGGCTTCTGGGCTTCTGGCTGAATTGTGCTCCCCCTGTGGGAGTACACTGACCACCAGGGGGCAGCTCCTGCATTGAGCGTCTACCTCCTGATGATTAGTGCACATCATAGTGACCAATCATTCTACAATTTCATCAATTTTCATATTATCCTTTTATTATGTAGGACAGTTGATTTGTTTTCAATTTGCTATAGAGCAGTTTTCTTCAACCCGAGAATCACTGCCATTTAAGCCAGACGATTCTTTGTTGTGGAGGCTGTCCTGTGCATTATAGGGTATTTAGCAGCATCCCTGGCTTCTACTTGCTAGAGGCCACACCAGACCTCAATCAAAAATATCTCCAGACATTGCCAACAATTCCCTAGGGAGCAAAATTAGCCCCAACTGCAAACACTGAGGAAAAGTGTTTCCAGATGATAGGCATTCTGAGCTACTTTTACAAAGAAGTTCTGAGGCCACTGTGTCAGCCAAGAAGGGGTGCCACTTAGCACTCCTTCTAGAGAGAACCTGCTTTCAGGGTCTGCCGCTGCCACAGCAGGGGCTGAGCAGAGGCCAGGCTGTCCCCAGGTTGCTCTTAGCTAAGGACTCAGCACAGCAGGGGCACTGGCCTTGGACCACTTCTTCCTGCATGGAACTCCTCAAATGGGTGGTATTTACTCAGGGTTCCTCCCCATGGCCTGGCCGAAACTTCCTCAGAGCTGCCTGTAGCCTGAGTGAGTCTCTTTTCACCTAATCGCCCCCACTTCACCCTCTCTTTTCCCAAGGGGTTAGAGACCTATGTCATGATGGGCATCTTGCAGACTGCTTCTTCTCCCCTCTATATTATACAGGTATTTTCCCCAATAAAGATCTTGCATTTTTGTTGTTGTTGTTAATCCTCACCCAAGAATATCTTTCTTTTTAAAAAAATTGATTTCCAAGAGGAAAGGAGAGGGAGAAAAAGATAGAACATCCATGAGAGAGAATAATTGATTGGCTGCCTCCTGCACGCCCCCTAGTGGGGATTAAGCCCACAACCCTGGCATGTGTCCTTGATTGGAATTTAACCTGGGATTCTTCAGTCCACAGGTTGACACTCTATCCACTGAGCCAAACTGGCTAGGGCTTGAGAATATTTTTCCATTAATTCTTAGAGAAAGTGAAAAGGGAGGGGAAAGAAGGGTGGGCGTCAGCCATTCCCCTAGAAGGAAAACACAGGTAAGTGTGTGGAGATGGCAATGAGAGCACAGTGTGGGTGGTAGACAGTGATTACATAGGTGCCCCTGGAATGAGTGGCTTCAGGACAATACCCCAGAGGCCTGTGGGGTAGGGTGTGTGTGTGTGTGTGTGTGTGTGTGTGTGTGTAGGGGAACAACTGAACCTTGACCAATCATCCATGAAACCATGTGCTTTTGCCAAAGGCATATTGCTGATTTAATCTTCTTTGATAGTTTTCTGATCATTCTTTTTCTGAAATGTCTGAGCAAGTGGACTTGTAAACTGTCAGTTCTGGACTCTCTGGCTGCAGGACAACACTCTCTCTGAGGTGGACATAGCTCCTCAGAGCATCTCCACCATGAGGATGACGCTTCTGTGCAGTGTGTTTCAGAACCGAACTAAGTCATAAATGACATTCATGCCTTTACATTTTGCTTTCCTGTAGGAATTCAGAGATGAAAGTGGGCAAAGGGCCACTGGTGTTGAGTAAGCAGCTTCTCTATAAGGAAATGATTCTGTCACTGCTGTTGCCACGGCCACACTGCCAGCAATCAGTGATGGCCAAGACCTGTTCCTCTGCCTATAGATTCTGTCCAGTAGCATTGTGGTAGCAAAACTTTCAGAAAAAAAAAATTGATCTCTTTATATTTTTAAAAGAGTGTGGTATTGTCTAACGGTATTAAGAATGCAAACCAAATGGCTCCCCATTACTGCAGCATAATCTCACCATTCTGGCAAACTTCTTCAACATCAAATAATCTGAAACTTTTCCCAATTGAAGTTAATGCAGAGAGTTAATAATGCCCAATAACAAAGGTTCGTTTTACTCCAGATGCAACACCGAGAGCTGACACATTGCTCTCTGGGGTTCTCACAGGTAGTCCGATCTACTCCTTTCATCTTTTTTTTTTTTTTTTTTTTTGGCTCTGACTCTTGCTCCAGCAGGTGTTTTAGGAATCTGTGCAAAAGGAAGCCTCCAGACTTCCGCCATTATTTTGATAAATGATTTCTACTAGTCAGAGATCTCAAAAACAAAAGTAGGAAAGGTTAGTAAGGAGATGAGTTTGGTGGGAGGGGACAGTATACGTACCTACAGGGTGTCTGGATCTTAAAGCTGGTTTCCCCATTTGGTCTAGCCTCCTCTGGTCCACCTCCTACCACACTCCCTGTTACTCTCTGTGTGCCAGCCACTCTGGCTTATAAGCACTAGCAGGGTTGCCTAAGACCATTGGGAAACACAGATATTTACATTACAAGTCATTAACCATAGCAAAATTACAGTTATGAAGTAGCAACGAAAATAATTTTATGAGTCTCTAGAATGGCCTTTGTCCCTCTAGTCACATGCATATGGCTGAAATATCCTATTTCCTCCCTTTCTTCCCTTCCTTCATGTGTAGATAACTCAGTTTTTCAGATCTCAGCTCAGCCATTATTTCCTCAGTGAAGCCTTACCTGAACGCCGAGCTATCAACTCGCATAGTACCATGTACCTCTCCTTCAGAGCACTTACTACATTTTAAATTTATTTGGTTATGTCATCTGATTAATGCCTGCCTCTTATATTAGACTGAATGATCCATGAGGTCAGAGGTCCTATTTCCTTTCCACTCCCCTCATTGTTATATCCCCACTACCTGGCACATAGCAGGTGCTCCATAAATATGTACTGAATGAATGAGTGAATGGATATATGAATGACTCCATCAAGGATTTTCCCCGATAAAGAGCATGAAATACCCAACTGTGACTATACCTTCCAAGGATTTCTCCAGGACTATCTGCTGATGCCTAAAAAATAGTAAGGATAATAAGATATGTTTGGGATAACTGAGTTTCACTTTTTGCTCAGGATGTCCTGTTGGAAACTCTCCTGTGATGAGGTTTATAAAAACACTTTCTTGAAATGCTTGTGGAACAAAAGTGCAATCTGGGCTTTCACTTTCTGGTGCATCCTGAAGGGTTTGAATAATGAACATTTCCCTTTAATCTGTATCCCAGCCCTCCCTGTAAATTTCATAATATTGAATGATGCCATTCAAAATTTAAATGCCAAGCCATAGGAATTATGGAAAAGGCTGGATGAATGAACTCCATAAACAATTAAATGTTTTAATTAAAGGAGTCTTCCTAGGATGACGGACAACACTCTACAGCAGCAGTTCTCAACCTGTGGGTTGCGACAGATGACTCCTCTCATTAGAGAGAAGCACTAGCAGGGTTGCCTAAGACCATTGGGAAACACAAATATTTACATTACGAGTCATTAACCATAGCAAAATTACAGTTATGAAGTAGCAACGAAAATAATTTTATGGTTGGGGGTCACCACAACATGAGGAAATATATTAAAGGGTTGGGGCGTTAGGAAGGTTGAGAACCATATTGCTCTAACACATCATTGCTACTGTCACTAACTCTGAGAAATGAGCATCCTGGGGCCCATAGCTCCCTTAGCCTGAATAATGTGGCAGTGCTAGTCCCAGGGTGCCCCAAGGCGGGAGAGATCCCTCGGCCTGGTCAGTCTTCTCTCTTGGCACTTAAGCATCAATCAGGACTTCAGGAAAACTCTTCGACTCGTTCGAGGGACTGAGCAAACGATTAAAAAACTGGGGCAGAACCTCCTCCAAGATCACAGGTCCCAGTGAGTAGATGTGAAGTTCAAAGCTGGGAGCTCGTCTTTGACCACAGGCCCATCTCCCGGGCAGCCTTGACCCGCTCACAGCCCACCCCGAGCTCTGCCTGTCCCTTCCCATCTCAGGTGAGCCGCTGCCTCCTTTCTTTCTCCTTTTGTCCTCCCAGCTGTGGGCTCCTTGCACAAACAAGTGCTTATGCTAATCGCAAGATGGAACCCAGTCTTAAAAAGGCTGCTGTGATCAGGATCCATCATCTTTCCCAGTGCCTTGTCACTACATCAGTTAATACAATTGAGCAAAAAATGCCACAGGCCCGATGGAAAAGCCTGCGCACAGCCCTTCAGGGGGACTCTCCTCCCAGCATTTTTCCCTCGCATTAGCTCCTGTCAGCCACCAAACAACAGAACCCAGCGGTGTCAATTATATTTGATTGACTGAGGAAAGCACACACACAAATAAGCGAAAACAATGGACACAAAAATCTATAGATGACTCCCCTTGTCAGAGAGACTGCCTGTCTTCCCCATTTTCATGCGGCCGGTGTCCTGCTGCTCCCGGCTTAAATGCTTCCTTCGGCCCCCAAACTATCACCAATTAAGTTAGCAGGGTCTTCAAAGGTGTCAAACGACTCCCTAGGCAATCGGCTCTAACTGCTGTTCAATAAATGAGGTCTAATTTATCAGTTTAACTTCACTTCTAAACATCTAATGCTTCCCAGCGCTGGGCGCCATTTACCAATGTGAGCGGCTCCACCACCGGTGGGTGGTGCGGGGAGCGGCCACGCGCCTCCCGTCCCCTGCACATTGCCACATTGTGCGGGTGCCACTTTCCTTCCCTTTCGGTGTGCACTTTCCAACGTTGCACTTTTCCCCCCCTTTTTTCTTTTGCCATGATCGCCTTGCACGCACGCACGCACATGCAAAATCCCCGACACAAAACACACGTCTGGACAACCTTGGGTGCCGCCAGTCTAATAAGGAGCCAGCAGAGCAGAGCCCTTCTCCCTTCTTATGCTCGGCCTTTGTGTTGTCACTGCGCAGAGACACGCGCTTTTGAAAAACTCCAGGAGGCAAAGTTGGCAGCAGAGCAGCAAATGAACGTATCCTAGTAGGCTCTTGTTTCTAAATGAATGGAACAGGTACAGATTTGGCAAAAGGTCTATGGAAGTAGAAAGTCTTACAAATAAATGGGCCAGAACTTTTCATTAACAGCTCATGAGTGAAAAATCATTCAAATCTATCATTGAGAGATAAAAAGGCTATACTTTAAGGCTCAAACATACTAATAACCACATTAGAATGGCTCAAAATTAATCTTAATATCCAAACAATGAGTAAGACAGATAGTAAGCACACACACACAAATTATATGTATAGCCTATATAATAAATAGGTAATATACAAATTAACCATCATGCCCTCACAAGATGGCTGCCTACAACCAGGCTGGTTGGAGGGTTAGCAAGGGAGGATCAAATGACTGAGCAGCAAGCTGGGTAGGGTGACCAGGCCAGGAGGGGAGACAGTTGGGAACAATTAGTCTGGCAGGGGGGCAGTGAGGGAGTGACCAGGCAGGCAAGCAGGTGGGCAATTAGGAGCCAGCAGTCTAGGATTGTGAGAGGGATGTATAACTGCTGGTTTAGGCCTGATCCCTGGATCATGGATTGGAGAGGGTGCATGCTGGGCTAGGGTGACCACCCCCCATGTACCAATTTCATGCACCAGGCCTCTAGAGTGCATATATATACATACATGAGTTTATTTGCAAAGTTAGGCTAGATATAAAGTTTGAGCCAAGGTGAATGGGCAGTACCCATTATATTAAAGAAGTGTGACTATGTTATGTGGTGACTGTGGGGATTTTTCATTTTGGTAGGAAGATCCCTAATTTGGCAGCTCTATTTCAGGTAAGGAATAACTAGAATACAGCTAACAATCACATTGGTAAATACATTTCTGTCATTTTGGCATAACACTTTGTCATGATCTTAAAAGATTTCTTAAAAGCATTGCACATAATATACTGGGGAAAATATTTTATTAGTGTTTGCTATCTCTGTAGTCTCCTTGAGCACATTAATTTTGCCCTATTCTACCTGAGGAATCCATCTGCCTTGAGGATAATTAAGATTTGGTTACAGAAAGAAAGCCAGTAGAAACTGCCAGCTCTTGACATGAACAATCGAATTTTACTGCTGGAGCATAACCAGGTAAACCAGAATGGTATTTTACAGATTCCTTGCCCCTCCCTGCCCGCTCCACCCTATCTATCCCTTTCACCCCTGTTCGCCACTTGCATATCAAAAACTGGGAGCACCAGCTCACACAGTGAGAGGGTGGTGGTTTAGAGAAGATTCCTACCTTTGTGGCAGTACTCTTAAAAGTCATATAACAGCCCTCCCCCTCTTTCTCTCTCTTCCATTAAAGAGAGAGAAAAAATTCAAAAAGAGAAAATTTTCTCCCTCCCCATTCTTCGCCCAGGAGAAGGGAGGGCAGAGGGGCCAAACGCACAGGTTAAAGTCGCTGGGGCAGCAGGGGCAGCTGGAGGGAGTTAGCTATGTGGGGATTAGTTTCCTCAGCCTGTCTTCACTTTCCAACTGCAGCGCCATACCTGCCCTGTAGACCTCTCTGGTTACTTCAAACTGTGAAAGTCCCCACCTTCCACCGCCAAGCTCCTCTTGCTCTAACAGTCAACCTCCTATCATGTCGGGCTTCGTTACTTTTCTTTATCTATGGTAGCCCTGAATCTCTAGTAAGCTTGTCAATTTATTGATATCAGAGATTATTATTATTTTGAAACATAAATGAGCAGTTTAATGAATTGTCATGAAGTAAACATTCCCTGTCACCACATACAGATCACATTGAGCCTTGCCAGCTCCCCAGGAACCTTCCCTGTTTCCCTGTGCAATCACATCCTCTTCCCTCCCCCACAAAATAACCACTACCTTACTTTTACTATAATTACCCATTTGCACATTTAATGAGCATCACAAACCAGACAGGAACCCTTGCTCCAGGCATCTCCCCCCACCACCATTATCAAAATGCCCTGTTTCTTGTCCACTCTTCCTTAAGTCATTTTTTACTTCTCTCCTTAATCCCCACATTTGATCCTTCAGCTCTCCTGGTATCACATCTAAGAACACAGACAATCAACATATGTAGTATGTTATGTAGTATATTGCCCTAGTAACTCCTTGGCTCAAGCCACCATCATCTCTTTCCCAGAAACAGCTTTCTGACGTGTGTCCCAGGTTCTTTTGCTCATCTATCATCTGCTTTCCGTGCTATGCTGATAAGTGTTTCAGGGGGGAAGGCAGACCTTGAGTTGCAGCAATTTCCCGAGATTCTGTCTTTCTAACAAGATGCTGATATTGTTAGATGATGCTAAGGGCTCTTGGAGGGGCAAGAAGATAAAAACCATGCTGCAGGCTGGGGAAAACTGGTTTACAAAATTAGCCTTAATTCACAAGGCAAATCGAGTATCAGAAAGTGCTAAGAATTCTCAGTAAAACACTCATGCCAGTTCTAGACTTACCGTGGATCCTGGGATCTTTTTTGCAGTTGAAAGTAGGGGTCAATGGAAAAGAAAATTTTCTGCAAGTTCTTTCTGATTTGGGCAAATAGAGGGTACCTTATGTGGAGCATTTCAAAAATATGGGTTCTCCTAGACCGAGAATCAGAATATGTAGGGTGAATATTTATGTTTACATAGCTCCAACATATAACTTCAATTAGCAGCCAGGTAGCACCAGCTAAGCCCCACCTAAGAGGCGGCAAGTGGGCCGATCCTCGGTCACTACGCTGGGTGTGGGAGAGTGAAGAGGAGCTCGGTGAAGCAGAGTTCACCCTGTAACTTTACTTATGCACACTGCCATTTCATGCCTGCAAAACAAGCATGGTAGCACTCAGATTTTATTGGTGTTTAAGAATCAGTTTGACTGGTTGAGTTCCTTTTAGCCCGTGGTTGATGTGTGTGCATGCTGTAACATCACCTGTGACCAATTTCCAGTCCTAGCAGAAAGACATTGGACGCTTCTGATTTATAACTTAAGTTCACATTCTGAGAACTTGAAACTTACCTCACCAGGACTCTTTAAAAAAGAAACAACTGACCCAAAGCCGTCCAAGGCCAAAGCACAATGTGTCTTGTGGGTCTTGCCTGGTCCTTACTCCCATTTAGTCCAGAGACTGATTTCCCAGGTCATAATGGAGGCTTAATTGAATAATAAAAAAGAAAAGCCCATTACTCTGTGGGTGCAGGTTATGTGAATTGAGGTTAAGCCAGGATCCAGGAGGCATTTTCCCAGGACTTCTTCTTATGAAGCTATTACTCAATTTTTCACATTAAAAGACATCCCCAAGACAGAATCAGCAGAGACAGGATAAGAAGAAGAAAAATGACACTGTAGTTCTCGAAGAAAACAAAACCCAATTCCAAATGCTGCCCATCAGCTCAAGCCATTCATCTTCTCTCTCCTATCATGTCATCTTATTTTATTTCTATTGAAAATCCACCAGGCAGGGATATACCTTTTGAGTGATCTGGATAGCACCATAGGTCCAATTGCTGTTTAGTGAGTCTAAGCTTTGAGACTCTTAATAAAACTGAAGGAAAAGAAAGATCCAAAGAGGGACTGTTGAATTAGGAGAATTGTCACCAGAGGCTTATTGAAGCAAATAGAAATAGTAGTAAATGGAAATAGAAGTAAACAAAAATTGAATTACTAGTTCAAAATATTTATATTTTTATCCAAAAATATGATGTGCTTCAGATATTATATTTCAGTTGGAATCCAAGTGGGAACTATTGAAAACAAACAGGATGTGTAAAATCCACATTTATCAAACAAATAAATTGAAGGAAGCCTATACCATGGATTTTCATCTTTACAATGAGAACTGTAAGGGTAGTTTTAAGGATTAAGCGAGGTATATATAGCCCTTAGCATGGTACCTGTTTTAGAATAAGTATTCAGTAATTGTTAGCTATTACCAAAGCTATTGAAAAGGATGGCTTTAATGCACAAAGTAGTTAGCAAAAATTAATTTAAATTGTGAACTTTTTCAGTTATTATCTATCCTATATCATAAAAGGTTAATATGCAAATAGACCCAATGATGGAACAATTGAACAACTGAACAACCAGTCGCTCTGATATGTGCTGATCACCAGGGGATGCATGCAGAACATGGTGGGTATCGGCTATAGTGGAATAGGTAAGCAGGGGTTCCAACCAAGGCAAGATGCTGGTCACTGTCATTGGGGCAAGCCTCTGGTGGTTACTGAAAATTTTTTGCTTTTGCATGCCACAGTCCTGCTCAGCACTTGCATCTGCTACCAGCGCCAGCCCTGCTCACACCCACAAGGATCAGGGCAGCTGGCAGACAGGAGACCAAGGGACTGTGGTGGGAGGGGCCTGGTGGAAGTGTGGAGGTTGAGCCAAGACCTGCCCCTGTGCCCATCGCAGCCTCTTGGCCCACAGTTCTTTCAAGGTGCACAAATTCATGCACTGGGCCCTAGTGTGTGTGTGTGTGTGTGTGTGTGTGTGTGTGTGTGTGTGTATGGCTAAATATGCAACGTGTCCCCTCAGAAGTTCTACCCAGAGACCAGGAGTTAGATCACTTGTTATAATGTGTGCTGACCACCAGGGGGCAGCATGGAACGAAGGAAGACCCAGGCCAGCAGTTGGAATGCTCCAATTGGCCCTGATTGCTGGCCAGGCCTAGGGATCCCACCCATGCATAAATTTCATGCCTCTGGCCTCTAGTAAAATATAACTATGCAAAAATTAGATATATTCTTACATTTTTTATGATTTAGGGAGTAGTAAATTTGTAGATAATTATTCATTAACTTATATTTTGAGCACTTGCTATTTCATGTAGTTCCTACTCAAAATGCATGTGTCCACATAATGTTGCATAATGCCCTCTGAATGAGAGAGGTTGGTAAACGAAGACTAAATATATAGTAAGATAAAAGCAAGAAACGAGGTCTGTGTAAGAGGCTATGAGAACATTCAGTAAGGGCATCTTAATGAAATATTTCTTAGAGGGGAAGAAACTTAAACTAAGTAAAGTCTTGACAGGAAGAAAACCTACAATCTGAAGAATCAGCATGTGGAAAACCCAAAAGCATGAATGCATGATGCATTCTGGGAAACAAACTAATTGGGCAAGGTGGAGGAAAGCTGCTTGTGGGGGTAATGCTGGAGAAGTAGGGAGCAGTGGGGTTCCTGATGCCTTTAAATCACAAAAATGACACATTCAGATTTGTATTTTGGTAAGATAACGGTGGCAAAAGTTTGGATGATGGGTTGGGGACCTCAGTCTCTGGTACAAGAACATAACAATTATATATCTGTGAATTGCTATCTATTTGTTTTGTGGCTCAATATAACATAATCAGAATAAATGTTTCCAAGTTGATTCTTTGGCAATATACCCAAAGATATACAGATAATCAATCTGAATTTAACTGTAGATAAATACATAGTATCTAGGTAAGAGGTTGAGGAAATTCTCACCTGACAGCTTTTGTTCTCTGAGAATAGGTGGCAAGGTTGTTTATTAAGAGTGAGGCAGATGGAGTTGAAGTTCTTATTTCAGGCTTTAACCATCTGACTAGGTCACTGAATTAATCACAGCAGGCTAGTGTCTGATCACCCACTGACTCCCATCCTCCTCTTGGATCACAAATTCCCACTTCTCCTTGTATTTGGAGTTGAGCCAAAATGATGTCCCACTGCAACAACATCCCATTGCCACGGTCACTACACTTACCACAAAGTTCCTCCAAATAAAGTCTGCTTTTCTGTTCTTTAACAAGTGTCATGAACAATTTTTCTTTAACACTGCTAACCATGAAGAAGGCCAACTGCGGCTGCCAGTCCCATGGTTCCCAGTGAAAATGACATGCTTCTGGTTAATTGCTCCCTGCTATTGACTATTACTTACTCTCCTCAATGTGGGACCCAAAACCAGACAGGGCTAGTGTGCCTCCAGCCTGCCCTGAGCTGAACTCTCTCAAGCCTGTGTGTAAAGGCCTTTTTATTGTCAAAATCAGGACCAAATCCATTCTGCCTTTGATCTGTTTCCAGTTGACTGCAAGTCTCTCACGTCACCTGTCATTACCCAAACTCTCACATGTCTGCCCTTCCTTCTCATATACCCACATTCCTCTCCTCCTGTCCCCTCCAAACCCTTCCAGGGTGCTCTTGGGAACTCTCAGATCAGCCACCTCAGAGGTGGACGAGCAAGTCAGTCAGCATCAGGGTGTGTGTAGTCTTAAGGAATTCACTCTGGTTATAGATCCAAGCTGTGCTTCTCAATCCAGCATTGTTAGAAATTATTCTATTTGAGGTCTATATCTGAGTCTGGCTCCCATGTAAGAGAAGGGTTAATACTGACACCTCACTGACTCCAACAAAAAAATTGTCAATCCACTGACATCTACTCACTTCCTGCCAAGTTTTATCCAAAAACCTTTTCAGACTTCTGTTATTGCTCTGCTTAAAGTCCATGGTATATCATTATATTAAGTCTCTTGAAAATATCCTGCATTAAAAGTATAATTTGATCAAAGTGACAAATCTGTTGTTACCCAGTTAAGGAAAGATTAAATCTAGGAATCCAATTTCTTTCTTATTTTGATAAAAAGAAAAATAAACAGACAATCAGAGACACAAATAGTAGCTGAAAAGTAACTTTTTCTGCCAGAGCCTTGTATTTTTAGATAATATTCTCCATCTTCACACCATCTACTTAACTGTGGGTGGTTTCGCAATTTCCTGAGGTATTGCCTTTCAGTTAAATACCAAGCCTGCAGCCAAGCCTTACTTTCTTCTCTCCCAATGGCTTCTCCACTTTCAAAGTAGTTTGTGGCTGTCAGGGATCACCTTCCAGAATGATGAGAGAAGTAGGAGCACAACTTAACTTGGTTTGGGGCCCAAAGGTCTCAATGTCTAGAGTTCCTAAAACCCTATGATTGAAAACTGTGCTCACTGCATATCATTGCCAAGGTGTATAAAAGTTTCAAGTGAAAAATTCCAGGGTGCTGTATAGGTCACCCCGCATGAATCTGCCCACATTCTTGCCAAAGACTTCTCTCTAATGCTATCACAAGGCCCACATGCCTTAAGTTGATCCCTTTAACTTGTTAGCAAAGTAGTAGACATAAAGAATTTGCCACAGAGGAGTAACTGTCTGCTCCTTGTTCATGCTTTGTCAGCTTTGTAAAGAACTATGTGTGGACTGAGTCACGATGCAGGGTAGGTGAAGCTGTAAATGGAAGGTGGGTCATTTCTAGCCTATTTGTCTTCTTTTTTTTTAAATCATTTAAAAATTAATTTTAGAAAGAGGAAGGGACACACTCACCTACAGAGAGAGAGAGAGGGAGAGAGAGAGAGAGAGAGAGAGAGAGAGAGAGAGAGAGAGAGAGAGAGGTGGAAGAGAAACATCAATCAGTTGCCTCTCATACATGCCCCAGACTGGGGATCAAACCTTCAACTCAGGTATGTGCCCTGAGTGGAAAACAAACCCGCAACCTCCAGCCAACTGAGCAGGGGTGCTATTTCCTTTCTTATTTTTATTTACAGTTTAATGTTGGTCCTCATGTAACATTTATGTAACTAGAAATCTTATTGGTAGCAGAGAAGTATCAAAATTCATGCTCTTCTTTTTCTTCCCACTAGAACCCCTTTCCCAGACTCTTTCTGGAATTGCGTGGTGGCCATGAGCTCGAATTTTAAAAGTCAAATTAAAGGACATGCTGTGGTGTTTCTTCTGGGCAATGGCTTTTCAAGAATAACTCGTGTTTCTTCCAGTCTTTCCCCCAATGCATTGGCTGAATGGGTTGGATGCAACTGATGTGATGGTGAGGCCCTAGACCTGTGGTTGACAAACTGCAGCTTGCAAGCCACGTGCGGCTCGTGAGCCTCAGTTTGCCACTCTGTTGACTAATGAGTTTGCCGACCACTGCCCTAGGTGAAGGCAGAGCCACAGAGGGGAGTCTCTGAGCCCCTAGAGCAGAAGGACTTTCTCCAACCAGGGGCACCTGCTCAGATATTTCCATGAGCAAGAGATAAATTTCTATTGTATTTGTCTTACACGTTTTCATGTGTGTGGCCTACCTTACCCGAACTCATTCAATATGTCCACCAGATTCATGTCATTCCTTATGAATATTCTGACAGATCTCTTGTATTTATTCAAGAATATGTTTGTCCAGTTTGGAAAAAACAAAACAAAAACACTGCCCATCTGTGTAGATCTTTTTAAGACTCCAGTTTTTGCCATTTTAGTGCTACCATTTATAGTAATCATGATGGATTATTTATTCTGAATAATAACCATGCTCATTTTACAAGTTCACATTTCACTCTCAGCTTTATATTCCTCATTTTAAATGTGTTTATTTGTTTCTAAGCAACTGTTGCCAAACCTGTGTGTAGTAATCCAATCCTAAAAGGGAAGACATTTGTGTATCCATGGTATATACTATTTTTATAGAGATAACCTCCTCAGCCCAAACCAGAGTGTGTGTAAAGCCCCAATTTTTGTCTGTTGCCTAATTACCACCCTTTATTTGTCTTTGATTTGGTGGATTTTGAGGGATCAGAGAAGGAAGGACTATGAGAGTTACAAAACCCAAATCACAATTCCCTTTATTCAACTTGAAAGGAGATGGACACTTCTTGCAACAACTTCATGTTAACTGTAGATCTTTTTGCTTAGAACATGGGCTAGGCTAATGAATATGTTACTAACAACAACTAAATATGCGAAACCATTTATAGCTTATATGATTTTATTTATAGTCTTCACAACAACCTTGGGAGGTTGTGGGCAGGGGATTTTGATTCTGTGATTCCATTTGAAAGAACCGTGATGCAGAGTAAATAAGTGATGGGCCCGAGGAACTGGGACTATAACATAAGTGACCTGTGTCTGTAGCCTTTGTTTTCTCCATCGTACAAGATGGTGATCATCAGCCTCCAAGTATGCCGTTCACCTTCATGTCCCGTGCATCATTTACTCTAAGATGGGGCAGCTGCCTGAGCTGATTTTTAAGGTTCCTTCACTTGACCCATTTTATGGCTACATTCTGCTATCTGCTTTCACACAAAAAGTTTCCAGGTTTCCATTATGCTGATGGCTTAGGGTTTTTCTCTTATGCTAATTCTGTCTGCAGTATTTAAAGGGGTTCAAGCTTTATTTACTGAAGAGTCCTTTCTTCATTTCCCTTCACTCAACATTGATTTCATGCCCTTAAATCCATTATGTTTGAAGCTGTGATTTTTTCCCTCTGAAATCAAGCCAGGAACCAAGTTAATCTCAGTCCATTACACTACTAATGCTCCTCTTCACCTCAGGATGTTTTCCAAAGTACTTAAGAGTTATTATCCCTAGAGGATCTAGCAGTTTACTAAGTTTCCACTTTGTTTAAAATTAGTGTAACCCTGTAATTTATTATCTTGACCAGGATCCTGTTAGTGGCAAGGAGGCTCTATTAGTAATTATGCGGAGACAACTGGCATTCACTGGTTCCATCCCAATGAAACCGGCACCTGTGCTCACCCAGTTAAAAGGTGATTTCATGGTGTGGAAGGTGGTATGCTCTGGCTCTGCAATCAAACACTAGTACTCCCCCTGGTTATTTTTTACTTTAGCAGCCAATTATTTTTTCTCATATCTCTTATCACAATGTGTAAAGACACATTGATTTTGTGCTTTAAAAACATCTGTATTAAACACAAGACTTTTTGTACCATAAGGCAGAATCTAACACATAACACCACATTTAACACATAGTAGATACTCAATAAATGCTTGTTAGATGAGAGACTAACTAAACAGATAAGCTTACTAGTCAAAGGCATCTAATTAATTATTTCAAAAGGGCTCAAAATAAATAAAGTTTGTGCCAAGAAAAGAAAATGCCAGAGATTGGGCTACTTTGGTAGATTTCAGACCTAAGCACAACTGCTTTGTACTTGTGGTGTCTGGGGGAAGTCCCACCATTTTCCTCACCAATGGCATAATAGTAGACTTTGTGGTGAGAAACATTTACGTTTAAGGGCATTTCAAAATGTATTAATGGTGAATTGTGAATATAAAGGTATAATGGAGTATTTTTGGTTCTCTGGCTGCTCTGGGAGCCCCATGGAAGCAGAAAGGTTCAGAGCCCATTTAGTACAGGCATAATCTACCAGTCATTAAGTTGGTAAGGTGTTATAGGTCTGCCTCATGTGAATCAAACTCAGAAGAAAGCAATTAACAGAATGGAAGGTGAACTTTAAAATTTACAAAGAAAATTAGACCAAGCATACCAAATACTCATGTCTATTGGGCAGCTCAGTTTGTCCTATGTGGCTGCTTGGGAAGAAGCCAGGTAGGTAACTGCATAATGATAGTGTCATTGGCACCAAGGTTTAAGGGTTTGAGGTGCTCTGGTTCTCCAGGGAGGTAAACAGTGTCTGATACTTGCAGAGTCACCTTACAGAAATACTCATGTCTGCTCTTTTGAGAACCCTCCCTCCTGTATAGAGCCAGATAAACACAAATATTTATAAATAGAGGCCTGGTACACGAATTCATGCATGGGTGGGGTCCCTCGGGCTGGCCAGTGATCTGGACAGTTGGCCCAGGGAAGGGGCCATGGGAGGTTGGCTGTGGGAGCATACTGACTACCAGGGGACAGCTCTTGTATTGAACGTCTGTCCCCTGGTGGTCAGTGTGTGTCATAGTGACTGGTTGACTGGTCATTCAGTCAACAGGTCTTAACGGCTGCTTAGGCTTTTATATATATAGATTTTAATATGTAATTTTAAATTGTTTATAATAATACACACAATACATTATGATAATATTTTTAAATTTTAAATAAGGCAAGAGAATACAGAAGAAAAAACAGTGTGTGTGTGTGTGTGTGTGTGTGTGTGTGTGTGTGGTAGGGGGTGGTCATGATAGGAGATAAGTCGAGGTTTATGAAATCCTGCATGCTTGGCAGAGGTTGGTTGTATATTTGAACCTGAGCCTTTCAGTAGCCAGGATGAAGGAAAAAACTGATTGATTCTTCCTTTCCAGTTCCGATTCATCATCTCCTCATGCCTGACATGTTACCAAATATCTGATTTAGTCATACAGTGGTACCTCGAGATATGAGTTTAATTCGTTCTGTAACCTTGAGACGTGGGCAACTATGAGACGCTCGAGTCTCAGTAAACTGGTAGGTCGTGTGCAGCCGGCCGATCCGCGAGATTACTCCTATCTCAAATGTTGCTTGTATTTCAAAGCAAAAATCGCTCGCTCGACGGCTTGTATCTCAAAACTCTTGTATGTTAGGACACTCGTATCTCGAGGTACCACTGTATCCTGGATTCAGAGATTGGATTGGATTGGTTTGGAAGATTACTAGTTTTTCCAGGTACAAATATACATATTATTTCCCAGAGAATGTATGTCTATATCTAGATGACTTAATCCTGACTTCCGTTCAGAGGGTGTTTGTTTTTTTAGCTTATTTTCAAACTCTGTAAGGTGTGTATTATGTGGAAATAGTTCTTTGTGTACATGCTCCACTAGATCACTTAATAATAATTATAAACACCTGGTGTATATATAGTCTTAGTTTAAGAATGATCAACTAAGCTTCCTTACATATAAACCACAGATTTTTTTTTAAGAAATACTATTATCACCCTACCACATACAAGTTATGGCCTACTATAATTGAAACTAATGCCCCGACTCATTTCTTTTTTGGGCACAGGGAAATTACTTTAGGATTAGCCATTACCTTAAGTTCCTTCTTTCAACATGATATAGACTATGAGAAAATATTATTTTACTAGAGATTAGTGATTCTCAATGCGGTATCTCTCTACCCTCCTCCATCTCCCAGCTGGATGAGATTTCCTGCTGTGATTTGGGCATGTGTCATACTACTCAGGTGTCGAGGTTGCAATTACAAGGTTGAAAATCACTGCCATAGAAAGCAATATTTGGCAAAGACTAGAATTTTAAATAATGAAGTCACCTTAACTGACCACTGGCTGAGACTTGATAATGTTTTTGTTTTAGTGAGTTTGTCATTAGAACCATATTTTTTGATTGTGATCCAAACTCTCTTTGAAAAGAGAATTACCAAAAATTCACATTTGTCCAAACTGTAAGATACTGAGTGTGATACCTGTATATGTATAGATATAGACAAAAAGCACACCTATAGCAAAATAAAAATGTTCTATGGCATAAGCATATTTTAAAAGAATAATAACATGTTATGGAAAAGGTGACATATTGCTAACTTCCATTACCAAGGAAGGAGGACAATGTTCAAGATATTTAGGAGCTGCATTCAATTAGGCATCCTATAATTCCATCCCTCATCAGAGACAATCAGTGTCTACATACTAGATTGATAAACATTTCTAAAATTTTGGCTAGACTTATATAGAAAAAAACTATGCTAGAATTATAGAAAAATCATGAAGAAATGACTTAGTAAAATATTTATAACCAGCTTACATGTAAAAAAAACACCACAAAACCCTCTTTTCTGCTTCTTCCCTCCAGGATTAGGTCATTTATGAGGATTTTTTGATGCAAAAGTGTACTCTTAATCTGGGCAAATGTAATGCAAAAGTTCTTATTTATAACCAACTCATGGCCCAGATAGATTTTAACAAGTTTAATATGTTGATTGAATAAATGATAACATTACAGCTTGCAAGGGACATAACTTGAAATTCCATAGCCTAAACTCTGAAGTGTTTTTTAATATGGCTATCATAGAGGAAACCAAGATGGTGGCATAGGTGAACACCTAAACTGCTGCCTCACACAACAATTTCAAAACTACAGCTAAAAGACAAAACAGACATCAACCAGAACAACAGGAAAACTGGGGAGGGCACTTGTGGGGGTCCAGGCCTGCAGGGGAGGACAGTTGTTGGGGTACAGGCCTGCAGGGGAGGACAGTTGTTGGAGTACAGGCCTGCAGGGGAGGACAGCTAGGGGTGACCAGGCCAGCAGAGAAGGGCTGTTAGGGGTGACCGGGAAAGCAGGAGAGGGCAGTTGGGGATGATTGGGCCAGCAGGGGAGTAGTTAGATGTTGATCAGGCTGGCAGTGGAGTGGTTAGGGGGTGATCAGGCTGGCAGGCAGAAGTGGTTAGGGGCAATCAGGCAGAGGCAGGCAAGCATTTGGGAGCCAGCAGTCCTGAATTATGAGAGAATGTTTGACAGCCCATTTAGGCCTGTTCCCACCTGAGAGGGATGTCTGATCGCCTGTTTAGGCCCAATCATGATAGGCCTATACAGGCGGTCGGACATCCCTCAAAAGGTCCCAGACTGGAGAGGGTGCAGGCTGGCCTGAGGGTCACCCCCCATGCATGACTTTCATACACTGGGCCTCTAGTGTATATATAACTTTTTAAATGATTACTTTTCATTAATGTTGAAGTCAAATTTTTCTGAAGACTTTTTCATTCTATAGTTTTAATTGTAACATTGTTGAAGGATTTGTTTGTTCATTATTTACCTTAAAGGTAGGATTAAAAAGTGGTAGTTAGCCAAATATGTGTCTTACCAAACTCATTATAATACCTGATACATTTTAAAAGTATATTTAAGAGCCACAGATAGAGCATTAATAAATAAATGCTCTCCAAAATATAAAACAACAACAACACTTTTTTTGCTTATGACTGGGGTCACTCCTACTCCAGGTGACAGTTATTTTATTTATTTATTTTTTATCTCTCAGAGCATCAGCAGGCCTTCAATATTTATGTATGAATAAAAAGATGCGACTTAAAAAAAGAAAGAAAGAAACAGGATTTGTGTTATATTTCAAAACTGAATTGGAGGCCCAAAATTTTGTGTGATCTTTTAAAAGGAATCTATAATAAAAAAATATGACAATGAATTGTGTCACTTATATACAAATAGATTTATGGAATAACATTAGTGAAGATGTAGTGAAATAACCATCTTGGTGCATAAGAGTCTATTAAAGCTTAGCTAATTGAACTTAATTTCCTACTAGAAGCATGTTAAAACAAATACAATTTCCTACAAAAACATGTGTGTGTTAGTATAATTACATGCCTCAAAGGATAGCTAAGGTCTGAGTTTAATGCTACTTTCCATAGCAGATAAGATTAACTCTTTCTGTTTAAAAAAAGCAGGAAAGTTTATCATCCTCAGCAAACAGAATAACTGAAGACCAGATATGAGGTCCCTCTGGTGATAAACAGAATATGTTTAGATCTAACTTAAATAGGACTGCCTTCCCACCTGGCTAATGACTTTATTTAATCTTTATGCTTTTATGGAAACTGATTTATAAATAGTCACCAGCCTGTGGTCTTATATTTACAAGATAAGTTAATGACTAAGCCAGTGCTTTGCACTGTTAAAATACTTAAGTATTCCATCGTTGATCACTAAATACTGTGGTAACTTGGGGAATTTGGTTTTACATATAATTTTAACTCAGGCTAAGTCAAAATATTTGGGGCTTACAATTTTTGATTTTTACATTGTCTACTTTATAGTAAGGCTACATTAAGATATGACCTTCCCCTCTGCTTTTTATAAGCAGAGATTGTTCCTCCTCTATACCTTGATGGCTTTTCTACTTATTATGTCATCAAAGGCCTTTATTTTCAGAGGACAATGTATTCTCACTACCATTAATTTTAAATCTAATTCTTTTTGCTATTCTGGAATCTTGCTCTGTCAATTCCCTCTGACTTTTGAGCACTTAATCAGTTGATTTCCTTTCTGAATGAAAACATGCAAGGGTTTCTTTTTGATAGAGAAAACAAACAAACAACAAAATAACAACAAATATTCCTTTTGTTAATTCTGTTACTCCCTTAAAAGATAATGGCTTGTCATTGCTCAGTAGTGTTAAACATTTTGGAAGAATATTACATAGAAGCTAAATCTAATTTTCTCCTCCTATCTCATGCTGCTTATGATCTGGCTTCTGTTCTATTATAAGCAAACTTCCTCTCAAATATCATTAATAAATCTTTATAAACCAACTACAATGGCCATTTCTTAGTTGCCATATTTCTTTTTTTTTTAATATATTTTTATTGATTTTTTACAGAGAGGAAGGGAGAGGGATAGAGAGTTAGAAATATCAATGAGAGAGAGACATCGATCAGCTGCCTCCTGCATGCCCCCCACTGGGGACGTACCCGCAACCAAGGTACATGACCTTGACCAGAATCGAACCCGGGACTCTTTAGTTCGAAGACCGATGCTCTATCCACTGAGCCAAACTGGTTTCAGCTAGTTGTCATATTTCTTAATCTCTCAATAATACACCAAGATGTTGGCCACCCTTTCTTGCTTATAAGCAACATACATATTTTTGTATGTTGTTCCCTCAAGTTTTACTTAAGCCTCAGCCATTCCCTATTTACACTTTTCCCTTGGCATCTTCATTTGCTGAATTTTCATCTCTTAAAAAGATAATCTAAATTTTTTTTCTTTATAAGCAACTGCTATATAATTTTTCAGAGGTAGCAAGTTGTCTTACAGTTTTGGAGCCAGACCGAGATTACCTACACTACTGAGAATTTTCTCACTGTAAAATGTGGCCAATAATACCTATTGGTGGATTGTTCTCACAATTAAATGAGATAACATGTGATGTGTTCAAGATGATGTAGGAACTGAATAAGAGCTCACAATATTAGTTCCCTTTTTGCTTTTCCTTATAAAAAGAGGCAGACCTTAAATAAATTCAATAAACACAAAAATGACCAGCTCCATATATCATACACCCTATCTCTATCTAGTAATTTTTATTTTCTGCTAGACATCTCTATCTATGTTCTAGAACACTGAATCAACTTCATTGTTCCAAAGTGAATTTATTATCCTCCTCAAATCTTTGGCTTTACCTGAAGTTGTATTTTGAGTAATCACAGCAAGCTTCTTCTGGCCTGTGATTTTCCTTAGCCCTATTGCATAATTTGGTACTGATTCTATCCCCAAAATATGTTTTGTATCCATTTAATATTTTATTTCTTACAAGCACAACCCTAGTTAAAAAGTTTATAGCCCCCTTTCAGGGCTACTGCAAATAGATTCTTAGCTACTTTAATATCAAGCCCTGTTGCCAGATTTATCTTCATAATTTAAAACTCCTACTCCTTATGAAAAAATTTTCAGTTGCTCCCTATCCTGTCCTAAATAAAGTTCAGAACTCCTTTTATATTGGCAGTCCAAGCTCTTGACAAGTGTGGTCCAACATTGTTTTCAGAGTTAATACTTTCCAATGTTTCACTAGGTGGTTAACAAACTTATTTGTGCGTGTGTGTGTGTGTGTGTGTGTGTGTGTGTGTGTTGTATTTAACCACAAGCTCTCATCGCTGCTCATTTGAACTAGTTAAATTATGCAGAAATTCTGATCCAATCCCAACTAATCTTTCCTCATGCTCTTGGTAGCTACCAAGAGTGACAACTCTTTGGAGTCCTGGCATAACCAGTGTTCACCTTTATTTCTGAGAAGTATCTCAAACTTTTCATCCCCTGTACCAGTCACTCCTGCTTTTGCTTTTGCCTTGAATGAGCTGCTGAAATCATCTCACCCTGTGAGACTCACCTCAGCTGACATACCATTGGTAGAATTTCTCCCAATTATTCAAAGTGATCTTCACCCCTGCCTCCAGCACCCTGTTAATACCTAGCCTAAGGGCCCTTGAGATTCTGCCTGATGCTATAGACATCTATGTTTACACCCTACTTTCTATCCTAGGTTGTAATACCCCAAGGACAAGAAGTTTTAAATCTTGGAAAATCCAAGATGGTGGTATAGGTAAATACCTACACAGCTGCCTCACACAACAATTTCAAAACTACAACTAAAAGACAGAACGGACATTATCCAGAACCACAGGAAAGCTGGCTGAGTGGAAATTCTACAACTAGAAGGAAAGAGAGGGGCTGCAAAAAAGCTGAGGTACGGAGATGCACGCGTGGAGAGAGCAGATGCCGGAATACCTGGCTGGCTTTCTCTGGCTTTGAGAGATGGAGACTCTCAAAGGCATTGAACCCCTTATCCTATGACACTAAACCCCAGATCCAGCCGAAACTCATACGGGGGGAGTTTGGACTGTGAAAAGGGAGAAGTGCATGGAAATTTAGGGGTGAGGGGTGTACAGGGAGAGACTGGACAAAAATCATACACCTATGGATGAGGTCAATGGGAGGGAGGTAAGGGTAGAGGGAAGGGTTGGAGGCAGGTGGAGGGGAGCTATGGAGGGGAAAAGAGAAACAAATGTAATAATCTGAATAATAAAGATTTAATTAAAAAAAAATAAGTTTTAAATCTTAAAACTCATTTGACTATTCCCCTTATACAAAAGGTTAATAGGATACTCATTAAAATAGTTGTATAAAATACTTGTATATATTTCTGATAGCTTCAGAATTTCTTTAAATCCTAAGGAAAATTGTGATAATCATACTTCATATTTATTACAGATGGAAATATACATGTATATATACATATCCTATATAATAAAAGCCTATTATGCTAAGTGTCCAGTCATCCAGTCGTCCATTCAACCAATCAAAGTGTAATATGCTATTGATATGCTAAGGCTGCTCAACCACCTGCTATGATGTGCACTGACCACCATGTGGCAGATGTCCCAACCGGTAGGTTAGCTTGCTGCTGGGGTCCTATGGATAGGGACTAAGTTAGACAGACCAGATATGCCCTGGAGCCCTCCCATGATCCCTGTGTCCCTCCCTGACCCCTGTCATGCACTGGTGGGGTCCCTTGCCTGGCCTGCTCTTTTCAAAATCCAGGACCCCTCGGGGGATGTCAGAGGGCCAGTTTCAGCCCCAACCTGCTCAATGCAGGAGCTGCCCCCTGGTGGTCAGTGTGGTCCCATAGAGGGAGCACTGCTTAGCCAGAAGCAGGGCTCATGGCTGGCTCTGCACAGTGGTGAGAGCCTCTCCTGCCTCTATAGCAGCTCTAAGGATGGCCCAGGAAGCAGGCCTAAGCTGTCAGTCGGACATTCCCTGAAGGCTCCTGGACTGTGAGAGGGAACAGGCCAGGCTGAAGGACTTCCCACTGTGAGTGCCTGAATTTTGTGCACCAGGCCTCTAGTATGTATATAAATACACACACACACACACACACATATATATATATATATATATTTCTAAGTATGTATTCAAACACATGAATATTAGAAAGTATATAAAAATTTCAGGAGGAATTATTAATTTGTAATGGGTTTACAATGAGACTTCTCTTCAAAAGAAACATTTAATCTAAAAAATAAAGAAACTAGAAACAATACTCTACTTCCATAAATTAACCAATGGCCTCATTTTTGTTCAAGGAGCCAGCTGGATCATGTCTCAGGGCCTGTAGATGGTGCTTCTGTTTTGGTGAGTCAGCAATGCTGCATTCCATATTCAGTCCTAATTATCAAGAGTGTTGGTTTCTCATAAAAACTCTCTGTTTATGGGACTTGACTCTGGTCACAGAAGCTTCTTCAGAGGAAAAAAAAAACTTAGAGGCTTATTAACTACTATTTGAAAAATCACTTTCAGCTGTACATTTGATTACATCTCTAAGAATTAATTTTTGCTTTTTAAAAAATGAATACAATCAATGTTGAGCTGCTTTTAATGCATGACCCATAGTTATTTTGACATATTAGTAAAAATAACTTGGCTTGCCACCAGAAATACCATTTTAAGGAACTGAAAATGCTCATCTTTGATTTTCTCACTTCTCCCAAATATATAAATGAAAATTAGTTCAAAGTGGTTGCCTGAATCCCTAGCCTCTCAGAAAAAAATGAAATCTTCTTTTCCCAGACCACAGTGTAGTGAAATAAATTAGTATAATGATTTATGTTTACTGTTTTAGTCAATTCTGATAGAGATTATAGAGACAAAATGACAAACTGCCTTAGTGGTAAACTTAAATCATGTCAGCCAATCTTTAGTTTTTCCTTACCCTAATTGCTCCTTCTGTTCATTTATCTTCCCAGGAAATCTTTGGAAGAAATACTAGTTCAATCAGTGCATGTGCAAACCACCCGAGATAAAAAAGTTTAGTCTAATTTGTCTCACTAAATTGTAATGCCTCTAGTAAACAAATCTTGGTTTGAAAGGAGACTGAAAAAATCTGAATAATTATGGTGCAAAGTGCTCTCTTTTTGCATTTCTGAAGTTACCATTTATATACAGGTTGCTCATCTCTCTACTCCTACCTCCATACTTCTTTTTCTTACTGCCTTAGAAAATGCGTCTGAGTTCCAAATTAGAACCAAGAATTGCATGCAATATTTTACTCAGTTAAACATCTGTGTGAGTAAAAGGTAAAGAGTTTTTAAAGGAAATACTTCAGCACTATTCTACACTGAAAAAAGAGGATGTTGAGAACTGATGTTTATAGTAAAAACAGAGAGGTTCCAGTTTAAAGTGGAGATAAAAACCTCTAGCCACATGAAAAAGAACTGGAAGTATATGAACATTTAGGTGATGAAAACAGAGTTAGGAATATGTTGGTTTTTTAAAAATATATATATATTGTTGATTTTTTACAGAGGGGAAAAGAGGGATAGAGAATTAGAAACATTGATGAGAGAGAAACATCAATCAGCTGCCTCCTGCACACCCCCTACTGGGGATGTGCTCACAACCAAGGTACATGCCCTTGACTGGAATGGAACCTGGGTCCCCTCAGTCCACAGGCAGATGCTCTATCCACTGAGCCAAACCGGCCAGGGATAGGAGTATGTTCTTTATTTCTATAGTTAACTCTATAGTGGGCTTATCATGTACCCAAAACTGTGCTAGGTTTTGGCTATAATACTTTTCATTTGGGGGACTGACCAATCCAGGGAAAATGGCTTGTATGAAGTCTCTGTGTTTTTATTGACAAGTCACAGAGTATCATCACCATGTTGGAAAACAGACCAAACTAGGATGACCATGATGAATGTGTTTTAATTATTGTTCTCTCATAACACAAAATAAGCCTGACTTCTCTGATTTTTCTCTGGACCCATCAGAGAAGATGCTGACTCTGAGCTGTTATGTGATGCCCAAGACAAACTGGGCAGCCTTGTCAACAACAGGGGTGTAGGAATTTGCAGACTGTAGCAGCCTCTGTGGTTGTTGCTTGTATGAGAAGGAAAAAGTCTCTAAGTCCTTGATAACTGTGAAAGTCCAGGCACTCCCTCACTGCCCCCGACAGGAGTATCTGATGTGATTCACTAGAGCTTCAGGTGAGGGGCCCTTATCAGGCCATTCTCAGTAGCACCCCTCAAACCTGTAGGGTGGATTTTTATGCTTGCCATGAAGTGTCAGAATTAAGAGATCTTAGAAACCATCTCTAAAAGGAGAGAGTTGGCTACAATGGAGACATAGTGGTTTAGAAAAGGTATGAGACTTTCTTAAAGTCATATGGGAAATAAAGTAGAGTGGTGGGAGAGGAACTTGGGTCCTACAAAGTCAGAAGGACTAACTCTAGACTCGGTAGACTACCTCTCCAATTAAATGAAAATAAAGCAAACCAGAAAGCAAATTTAAAAAAGAGAAGGCTTGACACATTAAAGCAAAGTTTAGTCTTCCCTGTTTAGGAGAGTCACTTCTTTGCCAACATGCGTGGACTTGGAGAATTGACATGCTTGCTCTGAGTCTTCTCTCTTAGAGGAGTGACAGAGCAGTTTATAACCACTGTGTTCAAATCACTGTTCAGGGAGCTTTGGAGGAAACAGAAGACTGTGACCCAATCTCAGGAAGCTCATATACGAGTGGATGAAATGGATGTGCAAATGACCAGCTACAGTGCACGTCAAAGAAGTCCAGGAGATAACCACAGACTGTTGGTTGCTAGATATTGTAAGAGAACAGATTATTTGGATATAAGATCTCTCTTCATTATTGGATCTAAATTGTGCAAGAAAAAATTAATGGCTTTTTATATTAGTGAATAACACATCCAGGTGGGGGTAGGGAAATTCAAGTTATACATGCGCTTGCCTCTCTCTATTTTTCCTAATGAAAAGGAGATGAGAAACAAGCAGCCCCATCGTGTTTTTTTATATTTTACAATTTAAGTGGACAATTTAACGTACATGTAATAGTGTTATCATATTTCACCTTGTGGGACTTTGGTGCAGGGAGGTGCATGTTCCTCCCAATGAAATGTTTATGGAGGAGCTAACATTGATCAAGTGGTACTATGTGCCAGACATCATCACAGGCACTTTGATGTATTTTTATCTCATGTACTTATCATGACAGTCCTATAAATAAGTGTTACCATCTCCACTTTACAGATGATGAAATTGGATTTTTAGAGAGGTTAAGTAATGTGCCCAAGATCACATAGCTAATAAATAGCAGAACCAGAATTTAACCAGATCTGAAGACCCTCATATCCATGCTCTCTCTTCTCCTTCATCACTGCTAAAGAATGATGGTACCTTGGAGAATAAAGGACATGAAAAATTTCAATCAAATAGAAGGGAAGACCTTTCACAAAGGAGGGTACAGCAGGGAGTACGATTTTGGCAGCCACTGGCCAGAAGAAAGAAGGGATGAGGGAAGAGTGTGATGCTCAGAGGCACAGATACTGTACAGGATTGACGATGCTTCTGTCTTCTTTCTCTACCAAGACCTCTGTGCCAGGGGAGCATTTGTCACCTAAGAATAATGGTAAGGGTGGATTCAAACCCTTCCCCTCTGCAAGCTTGAGCAAAATGGAAGCATGAGGGGCCAGGTTTGAGTTAGAATCCATATATGTGTGCAAGCTGAGGATTAGGGCAGTGAGGCAATGAGCATGCTATGTGATGGGGCTGGTTAGAGGGAGAAAGGGAAGGAGGACCCTGAGATCTTTACATACACAGTGTGCTCCTGATGCCTACATTCAATGGCATTTTTTTTCTTGTTGTTTCTTCAGTAAGGAAATGTTTTTATGAAAGGAAAACAACTTTAATATTTAATGGGGCATGTTTTCTCTTATTAAAACCCCTATCATCAACAACAAAATGAATAACAACAAAAACACTTGAATAAGAGAAAGATCTTAGAGCAAAGTAGTTGATATCAGACAACAGTCACAAAGTGGTTTGGAACTCTTGCTGTTTAGATAGGAACTTTTTTTTCTGTAATTAAGAAATTAAAGAGGGAAGATAAGAGAATCTTCACTTCTATACGAGTGAGGACATAACTCATGCCAAACCTCTGAGTTCTTATCACTTTCCCTTGATACACATTTATCATGGTCATCTATCTGCTTACCAGGCCTGGGAAAGGTAACAAACACATCAAAAAGCACAAGCAATCTTGAGTCCTTGAAGAAACCATGACATTGGCCGTGACCCTTCAACAGGCATCATCATCAAACAGAAGCTATGTCAACCCTCACATAGCAAGAGGTGAGAATGCTAAAGATTAAAGGCTTGGTACTTCAGGGAAAATAGAAGAACTACATTAATTTTTTCCCCTTTTTCTTCTGAGATCTTTTTCATGCTTTTTCTCTGTAACTCACTTTATACAGAATTTCTTGGCAGCAGTTTTCTGAAGGAAAAAAGCTAAAAGGAAAACATGTTGTCAAAAATTTAAAGAGTTATTTATCTGTCCTTTCCCCCAGGATCTCATAACCTATTTGCCTAGCCACAGTGATAAAATTGAGATGAGACACCAGGGTAAGAAAAGAACTGGGCATTGGTCGGTAGGAAAGGTGTGGACTTAAGATTCAACGTGGCAACACTGGATACATCATCATAAAATTTCAAAAACACAAACCAGTCCGAGGGTCACTGCATTTCACAGAAACTGACAGGCTAAGTAGTTGTGCTCCTCGGAGTCTGTGGCAGGGCACATTTGTCTAAGTCTATCTGGGTATCATCTAGATGGACACTACATGGAGAATAATTCAGCAGCCAAATTTGAGCTGTTGCTACTAAGGGGAAGTTCCACAGCATCTCTCAGGAAGTACAATAGTGCCCACAGAGCTATCCTTAGCTCTGGCTCTAGGCTGAGAAGATCAAATCTTATCTCTTCCTGCTGGCCTGTGGAAGAACTCTCACCCTGCAGGGAGAGGTGGCGGGTACAGTCCTACAGTGAACACTGGGAGGAGCTCCGCCTTCTGTGGACAGCCCTGGGAAGACGGAGACTATGTCTTGGCTAAGAGCACAAGCAAGATGAATAGTATGAAACAAAAGGCAGAGAGAGCAAACCTTGGAAACAAAGGAGGCTGCAGATTAGATGAGACTAACCCAGAACTATCCACCAGTTACACTAGGTAAAGGTTCATTTTCAGCCTCTTTCATATGAAGGGAAGGGATGCTGGCATCAGAGCCTGTGCATGGTGTTTCAGAGCATAAGGTCCACACCTGAGACCTGTGAACCCTGACCTGTCTCAATGAGTTCAGGGTGATCAGAAACCTTGAAAATGGTTTGAAAATTTTGTGATGTTATTATATAAATGTGCATTTTCCCCCCTAAGGTCTGAACACCCCCTCCCCCAAAAAAGGTTTTAATACTTATTGTATACCTAGGTAAGTACATTGCTCTTTTGTGATGTACACTGCCTTATTCAATAAGTCACTCTCCACACTTTGTTTAGTTTTTTAATTTTCATAGACTTGAATTCACAGACTCTTCTAAGTTTTTGCACATCACTATGTGAAACAGGACAGATACTGCTCAGTTATGGTCACCAAAAGTTTGATTCTGAATGTGGACAGACCCAGATAAATGCCCTCTTATTGATATGACCTAATGGGGTTTGGTTCCATCTGCATGTGAATAATTACAGCCAGAGGCTGCAAACTCAGATGCCTACAGGGCCAGGCAGCTTGTAGAAGGTCAAGCCATAAAATGATAAAAGGCAGCAAAAATTCACTCCTTCTCTTGGGAGACTACGAGGAACTATGGAAACATGCTGGGGGCAGAGTGGCTCAGCTCCAGTGGATGGACAGTTAACATGATGGAATGCATAGCCAGTGTTGCCAGAGCCTCCAGATTCCCAAAACAATTGAATTTTTCAAAAAAATTTCTCTTAAGACTAATTCAGAAAAAAGCACTATGAAGACATATGGTTCTTTATTAGATGCATGACTGAACTATAAATCTTAGTTTTAACTGACATGGATTAAATGCTTTAAAAAGTTTTCTAAAATTTATCAAATTCTAAAACTATTTTTTAACCTAAAATGATAATATGTACCTGGCTGGCATGGCTCAATGGTTGAGCACCAACCTATGAACCAAGAGGTCACGGTTTGATTCCTGGGTTGCCAGCTTGATCCCCAGTGTGGAATGTGCAGGAGGCAGCTGATCAGTGATTCTCTCTCTTCACTGATGTTTCTCTCTCTTTCTCCCTCTTCCTTCTTCTCTGAAATCAATAAAAATATATATATTTTAAAATGATAATATATAAGACTAGGCAGGAAGTTGGAAGCTCATTCCTCTTTGGTGATATAGTTGATTATATTTTCCACGTGCTATGGAATGGCTCCAGGAATATGCCCAAGACAAGCATCCCTTCAGGTGTTTGGGGGAGAAGTGAACTTGATCCACATTCTCTGCAGTGGGCAGATAAAACTTGTGCTGGTCCTAATTTTAGAAGGAAATGTACGGGATAGGGCTAGAGAAATGAGGTGGTAAAGAAGGGACAAAAGGGGAAAAGAAAGTGTACAGAGCTCACACTATAGGGCTGTTCCTTCTTCTCTGGGAAGGGCAGAGCTGGGCATCCAGAGTCAGTGCAGCCCCAGGCAAGCATGGAAAGAGCCTGACCTGGGGGATAGGAAAACATGGGGTGCTTATGTTGGCAAGAAAGATGCCACTACCAAACAGGAGGGTTGAGTTTCTAGTTTGTCCTGGGATACACACCACACTCTGAGAGTCTCAGATATAGCCAATCCGACTCAGCCACACCCAGGAGACATGTACTCTCCAAGCCCAGTAGCTAATAGGACATGTTGGAGGAGAGCCTAAGGGATCATACGAGGCTTCAATTCTCACAGAAATGCAATGGTTGCAAAAGGGGCTGATTTCACAGTGGCTAACTCGTAATCCCTTCACTTTAGTTCCTGCCAGAAGAGTCAGAGTGATTTAGTGTGTCCTAAAAGATTTCTCTTTATGAAGGGCAATATGGCATTATTTTAAATGTGTATACCTCTATTCCTCAGGTGTCCACTGTGAGGGTCATGCCTAAGAGAACAATACTCTTTGGAACTGCTATGAACTGCTATGAAATAACCGGTGCATTTATTTAAAGAGAATATTTAAAAGCTCAGCATCATCAATTTTACTTGCTTTACAAGGAAAACCAAGTTGGAATATAGACAACTGACTTAGCTTATTCTCCACATAATTTAGGTGTTATCATTTCAAATTCTTGGTTTTAAAATGTTATACATTTCTTTCTTTTATACAATTGCTATCCAGATAAAAATCTAAGAGCCAGCAAAGTTTATATCTCCTTTATCCCTAATAGTTACTTTCTTAAAATTTGTACCTCCTTAATAGTCTCAAGTGAGTAGAAAAAGAAAGATAATTTATTTTCCCATTTAATAATAGTTGAGAATGTTTATTTCTTATCAACCTAAAATTAAGTGAGTTTCTTTACTCTCTGTTACCATTTAAAAGATCCATTCTCTAAAATAAGAGTTTTAGACTTGTAAACATGCTATATTCTCAACTTAACACAGAAGATTTCATTGAACTTTGAAATACAAAAACCATTATTCATGGTGTGGAAATGGATTAATTCAAAGAAAACTTAAAAGAAAAAGTATCTATGTGTAGAAAGAAAATGAAAACCTTTAAAATTTTGCTTATAATTATCAATATTAAACTTTCTGCCAAAATTGAAAAGCTCCTCTGAATTAAATAGTATCTTTTGTATGGTTATATGTATAATATTCTGGAAAGAAGATCTGTAGTGTGAGAGAGAAGCCTAAAGGAAGAGTCTTAAGCAGAATAGTTAAAAGCATAGAAATCAGAAATCAGACTGCCTGAGTCTAATCCCAGCTCCACCACTTATCATCCCCTCTGTAACATGGAAACAATTATAGCATCCACCTCAGGATTTTTTTTAATTATTAAGATAATACCTTAAAAAATACTTAGAATAGTGCCTGGCATGTGGTAAGAAGTTTTCTTTCTTCTTTTTAAAAACATTTACCATTTTAACAACTGGATAGTGATATTACTTTGTGGTTGTAATTTGTATTTCTCTGATGATTAATCATGTTGACTTATTTGTTATCTGTACATCTTCTTTGGTGAACTGGCTGTTTAAATAATTCTGTTCAATTTTTATTTCAACTGGGATATTCAATCTCTTCTCCTCACCAAGGCCTGCAGAAGGAACAGTCATTCTGCACTGTGGTAGCCTCAAGAGAGATGGCAAACACAAAATGTTCACAAACAATGGCTCAGAATTGCCTAGTAGGCGGCCACTCACAGCAATGATGTACAAGCATGGAGAGATGCTGGTAAATCAAATCTTTGTGCTCTTAGAATTTGCAGTTGACTTGTCATTCAAGGAAGTTTTAGCAGAAGGTCATTGTGGTGCTAGTATCTGGGCACAAAGATGAGATTCAATTCAGAGGCTAAAGTGAGAGAGATAGTCTCCAGCATTAGAGTCTGGGAGACATCTGCTTTGACCTTTAGTAGTGTCAGATCTTGGTCACTCTGATCATCTTTTTGATGTATCAAGTTGGTTCATCTACAGGCCCAAATTGTTCAATGAATCACTAATCTAGGTGCTCCTAGGAAGGTATTTGGCAGATGTGATTAAAATATATGATCAGTTGGTTGTAAGGGAGATTGTCCTAGTTAATGAACCTGACTCAATCAATTAAATGGTCTCCAAAGCAGAACTGAGACTTTCCTGAGGTTGAAGGAATTCCTCATGCTGGACCAGTGACCTTCCCAGAGGCCAGATGGCCCACCCTATGGGTTTCTGACCTGCCCACCAAGCCCTGACAACTGCGTAAATCAACTCCTTGTAATAAATCTCTTCATATATATATCTCCTACTGGTTCTGCTTCTCTGTTGAACTTTTCCTGATAAGGTCATTCGCACTAACTTTCTCTTAAACTATGTAACCTTGGCCTCATTTTTCGTAAACATGTCTTAGTCTACAAAAATTTTGCAAAAAAGATATTTCAAGTTGTTTCTCCTAAACAAGATATAGCTGCATTTAAAAATATACTTTAATAAATTGTCTTCTAATAGAGTCAATAATGTATTTTTGCAGATAGTCATATATTGTACCTATTTACACCATCTATTATTGTGTTTTCTGTGTAACTTTATTTGCTGCTTCCCCCTCCCATTCTGCATCTTATTGGATTGTTAAAAATTTTCCAAATTTCTTTGTTTTCCTTTGGTGGTTTAAAACCTCTATAATGCACCACATTATTTTAAGGGTCATTACTATCTTATATCTATATTTATATGGTTAAAATTTTTCCAAATTTATTTTCCTTTGGTAGTTTAAAATCTCTGTAATGTACCACATTATTTTAAGGATCATTACTATATTATATTTGTATTTTAATAACAAAACATAAAATTATTCAGTATTTATAGCCTCTTACCTAACATACCATGGAGTTAATAGATTTTAAATACCATTAAACAGCCCCGAACAAAATATTGTTGCTTTTTTTCCAGATATTTAGTTTTATTATTTTCCTTTGTGCTAAAATTTGTTTCGACTAATTTTTAAAGTAACCTGTTAATTCTTTTCCTTACCATTTCTATATGTCAGGGGCAAGAGAGTATGCTTGCCCTTGACTTTAACTTTTTATTACTGATTTTTCAACATTTGAATGATCTCAACTAATTAAAATTCTCAAGATATGTCTTAAATAGTTTAAGATAGAAAACTCTAAATTTCAATAAATACAACCAAATGATGAGCTAACTAGAATTGTAAGTTTAATTCTTTACATATTCTAAGGGGCATCCTGTCCTTTTACATACATTTCTAGAACCTTGTATCATAGAATCAGAAAAGAATAATGAGGCATCTACAAATGCTTTCAAGATATCTAGAAACAAAAGGTTAACCTTTAGAGGTGCAGATAAAAAATTAATACAACTTGGAGTTCCAGGTTATGCAATATAAGGCAACATTTGATATGCAAAAAAGAAGTTCCATTCCTTAAACTTTTCAGATACAAAATTGCTCCTTAATTAACAGTCAAATTTTCAAACCACTACTAATTAAGCCAATGTTGTTATTGAGAAAGATTGCAGATCTCGATCCATCGATTCACACAAAGTAATAGCCATTATTATACTGAATTCAAACCTTCTGGGAAAGCAGAACACAAACCCTGAACTTAAATAAGATTCAGAGTTGTTCTAAAAATGGTGTAAGTCAATATTTAATCAATCAGAACAAATCTGTTTTCATATAAAAATTTAAACACACAAAATGAACACCTTGAGACACTTTTGGAATATATAAAAGCAAAGGATTTCCAAATAAACACAGTCTCAGCTTATGAGTAAAGCCCTCCGCTGTTGTGGGCTGCAGAATAGCAGCACAGTACAGACAACGCGTGATAGGGCCATAGATCACAGTAATAACATTTGCAATAAACAATAACAGAACAAAGCAGACATCTATAAGAATCCCACGAGGAATTTACGTTATCCATAATTTTTCTTTACATTTGAGAAACTATGGCAGGAAAGGCCATTACATTCAATGGCACCAATTAATTTTTGCAACTTTTAATGACATCTCTCTGAGTAAAAACCTCACATAATGCCCTGAGCACATGATTGATAGTCGCTTATGTTTGATTTGTACTGGATTCCTGATTTTCTTTTTAGTTTTCTTTTTTTTTTTAGTATTTTTAAAGAGTCCCTCTGCAGCCAATCAAGCAATCAACATGAAATACTCAGTTTCTCTCTTGAAAAGTACAAGAAAAAAGAAAAGACAATGTGGCTTCTTCCCTGGCGGATAGACGACTGGTGATGTTATTTAAGTAGTTTTCTGGATGATGGATTACAGAGATTTTTATTCCAAGAGAAAATGATAGTCAAAGAAAACCTCTTAATTCTTATTCTATTCAGGATATCAGAGTACAACACCACTCTTAAGTATGCATGTGTAATGCACAATTTGCCTTTATTGACTTTCCTATACTTTAGCAAAAAGTATACCCTCATATCCTAGAAAACATCCTGAGTTTGTAATATCAAGGAAAGGATTTAGACTGAGCACACAGGACCACACAGAGCTCACATATATTTTTAGTGGGCACAATCATGAGAAATACATCCTTGAGTAGAATGGAGTTTGGATGGAGCTTCTCTTTCTTTTAACACTTCAGTCAAGCTCTAACTGGTTTGGCTCAGTGGATAGAGCGTTGGCCTGTGGACTTGTCCAAGACCAGGGTCCCAGGTTCAATTTCAGTCAAAGGCATGTACCTCTGTTGTGAGGACATCCTCAGTGCGGGGTGTGCAGGAGGCAGCTGATCCATGTTTCTCTCTCATTGATGTTCCTAACTCTCTATCCCTCTACCTTACTCTCTGTTAAAAAATCAATAAAATATATAATAAATAAATAAAACTTCAATCAAAATTTGGTTGAGCAGTTTAAAAAATAAGGCTGCAACCTAAGATAGTATATCAAGTGGTGTGCTGAGAAGTGCAAAGTTCCTATCTTAAAGATATGTGCTAGTTAGAAGGGTTTTCTGAGTGGAAAACAAGCCTAGAAAGAGGCTACATGGCATGTGTGCAAGTGACATCCTGCAAAGCAAAAATGGTCCAAAGGAGACCAAATGCTGCCCAGAACCATCATTTATCAGTGGTGACCACAAGGAGAACATGGAGTGTCTAATAGGGACAAAACATGCATTCGTTCCGTTAATATCCATTGTTGATTTGAATCCAGACATTGAAACAAGTTTAGAAAGGCTAAATCACTTGTCCAAGGGAGTAGAGTTATGGTTTACCAACTTATTCCAACATCCTAGCATATAAACAATATGTTTAAGTCCATCATGAAAAGAGCACAAACAAAAGAATACTGAATTTTTATGAATTAAAATGACAATTAGTGAAAAATCCTCTGATTAATTGGTGATTTAGATATTTCTGAACTATTCCAACCATAGATTTCAATCATATCAGAAGATCAGGATTCTTGTTCAAGGGACTATTTAACTGTTAACAGTCTTATAATTCAGAGCCAAAGTATAATGCCTAGATACTTAGGGAATGAAATTTGCCCCTGACTTGAAATTCCCATAACTTTCCTATAATTATCCAGGGTGCTTGTTTGGTTCATTAACCAAGAATTTCAGATAACTCAGCAATCACTCAAACTCCATAACCTTTGCTGACAAAGAGGGTTGTGGATGACAGAGAGCTAGAAAAGGGAAGATAAAATTCAGATTTTTCCATGACTGTCAATATTATCATGAAACAGTTCTGTGGTTTTACACCAGAGTAAGTCATGGGCTCAAGTGTGTTTTATGTAATCTCTCTTTCAATCTGCGAAAGCTACATAAAACAGAAAACTCTTTTTTAAATGAATGGACTAGACTGGTTTTATTTTCTACATTACTGTTATTTAAATGATTGCTGCCTAACCCTTGACTTTTAAAATGTTATCCCTGTAGATAACTACTGAGGATTTATTGCATGTTAAAAAGGACTTCAGGAATGGAAATGACATCAGAAGTAATACACTCTAACACCTTTATTTCACAAATCCAGAAAACGAAGCTTTGAAAGTACTTGCCCAAGACCAGTGAGAAAGTTTAGGATAGAACCCGAGTGACAGATGACTGGTAAATGCAGGGATGGTCTCTGCTTATTGTGTTTGTAACAGCAAAATCAGGGTAAACAAGAAATAGAGTGTTGTACTGTGTTCCTTATAACACCCAATGAGCCTTGTTAAAGACTTTTGCCTCCCCTCTTAAGAGACACAATTTAATTTTTTTCCTCAGTTATATGAATAAGTATTCTGAATAGTTAATGTTGGTTATTGCCATCTCATTTAGTAGAAACCTCAGAGCCTTATTAATTGCTGTGTACCTTTTTCTTCTCCTTTAAAACAAAATGTACTCATTGTATTTAAAAAGCTTATTTTCTTATTCAATTAAGGAGAGAGGAAATGGGAAAGCAGTGTTGAAAAACAAATAAGAAAATAAACAAAATGGGGAAAGAGGACAGAAGATAGTACTGAGGGACCACTTCACATCCATTAAGATGGTTATTACTTATTACATCTGTATAACAGAAAATGACAAGTGTTGGCAAAGATGTAGAGAAATTGGAACCCTTATGTACTCTTGGGGGTAATGTAAAATGCTGGATGTATATACTGCTGGATGTACACCAAAAATAGTCAAAGGAGAGACTTGAACAGATATTTGCTTACCTATTTTCATAGTAGCATTATTCACAATAGCCAAAACCTGGAGGCAATTCTAGTGTCCATCGATGGATGAATAGGTAAAACAAATGTTATATACAGGTGTTCCCCAAAAATGTATATACTACTAAAAGCCAATAGCCTCACCTGGCTGGTATGGTTCAGTGGTTTAGTGTCAAGCTAAAAATCAGGAGGTTACAGTCAATTCCTGGTCAGGGCACATGTCTGGATTGTGGCCTCAATTCCCAGTAGGAGGTTTGCAGGAGGCAGCCAATCAACAATTGTCTCTCATTACTGATGTTTCCACCTCTTCCTGCATCTCTGAAATCAATAAAGACATATATATATTTAAAACCTGATAGCTCAATTGATGTTCTTCTTTTCAGATTAAACCCATTGGAATTATTATTCAAAGTGTGTATACAATTTGGGGGACAACCTATATATACAACAGAATACTATTCAGTATTTAAAAAGAAGGAAATTTTGACATACTGTGCAATATGGGTGAACCTTGAAGACATTATGTTGAGTTAAACAAGCCAGTAACAAAAAGACAAATGTTATGTAGTTCCATATATATGAGATACTTACAGTAGTCAAATTCATGGAGATAGACCATAGAATATGGCTTCCAGGGCCTGGAGGGAAGGAAGGAAGGGGAATTGTTTAATGGATCCAGAGTTTCATCTGGGAAAGATGAAAAAGTTCTGAAGATGATGGTAGTGATGGTTGCACAACAATATGAAGGTATTAATGCCACAGAACTGAACACTTAAAAAAGATTAACATGGTAAATTTTATTTTATTTTGTTTTTTTAATTAAAATTTTGTTATTCAGATTATTACATTTGTTTCTCTTTTTTCCCCTCATATCTCCCCTCCATCTGGCTCCCACCACTCCCTCTACCCTTACCTCCCCCCACATTGACCTCATCCATAAGTGTATGATTTTTATCCAGTCTCTCCCTGCACCCGCCTCACCCCTTTCCCCCTGAGAATTATCAGTCCACTCCCTTTCTGTGCTCCTGATTCTATTATATTCACCAGTTCATTCTGTTGATCAAATTTTTAATTCACTTAAGTTTTAGATTCACTTGATAGATACGTATTTGTTGTTCATAATTTTTATCTTTTACCTTTTTCTTCTTCTTCCTCTTCTTAAAGAGTACCTTTCAGCATTTCATATAATACTGGTTTGGTGTTGATGAGCTCTTCTAACTTTGTCTTATCTGTTAAGCTCTTTATCTGCCCTTCAATTCTGAATGATTGCTTTGCTGGATAGAGTATTCTTGGTCGTAAGTTCTTGCTATTCATCACGGTGAATGTTTCTTGCCACTCCCTTCTGGCCTGCATCTTTTCTGTTGAGAAATCAGCTGACTATTGTATGGGTGCTCCCTTGTAGGTAATGAACTGTTTTTCTCTTGCTGCTTTTAATATTCTCTCTTTGTCTTTTGCTCTTGGTATTTTAATTATGATGTGTCTTGGTGTGGTCCTCTTTGGATTCCTTTTACATGGGATTCTGTGTGCTTCCTGGACTTGTAAGTTGATTTCTTTCACCAGATGTGTAAGTCTATTTCTTTCACCAGAAGTTTTCAGTCATTATTTCTTCAAATAGGTTTTCAGTATTTTGTTCTCTCTCTTCTTCTGGAACCCCCACAATTCTGATGTTGGTACACTTGAAGCTGTCCTAGAGGATCCTTACTTTATCTTCACATTTTTGGATTCTTTTTTTTTTTTCTTGCTTTTCCAGTTGAGTGTTTTCTGATTCTTTATATTTCAAAATTTTGACTTGATTCTTGCCTTCTTCTAGTCTGCTGTTAGGTCTCTGTATAATATTTTTTATTTCAGACAGTATATGTTTAATTTCTAGTTGGTCCTTTTTCTCTCCTCTTGGGTCTCGCTAAATTTATCCATCTTTTCTAGGATATTCTTGAAAAACCTTATAAGCATGTTTTTGAACTCTATATCCAGTCATTTGTTTTCCTCCATTTCTTTTTTTTTTTTTTAAGATCAGAAAAAAGACAGGGATGTTTACTCTCCCCACTCTTTTTTTAATTATTTATTAATTAAAGTATTACATATGTCTCCTTTTCCCCCATTGACTTCTTCCCAACTACTCCCGGACCCCAGCACATGCGTCACTTTCCTACTGTCTGTGTCCATTGGTTATTATTTTTTTTATTATTATTAATTTTTATTAATTTTTTATACATATCTCCCCATTGCCCCCCCTCCCTCCCAGGCGTACCCCGACCCCCCAGTGTCTGTGATCATTGGTTATGTTTATAAGCATGCATACAAGTCCTTTGATTGATCGCTTATTTACCTCACCTAACTTTAATCTTTCTGCTATAATTTCACAGTCTGTTTGATGCTTTATGATTTTTGTCCTCCTGAGAATTATCAGTCTACTCCCTTTCTGTGCTCCTGATTCTATTATATTCACCAGTTTATTCTGTTGATCAGATTTTTAATTCACTTAATTTTTAGATTCACTTGTTGACAGATGTGTATTTGTTGTTCATAATTTTTTGTCTTTTACCTTTTTCTTCTTCCTCTTCTAAAAGGGTACCTTTCAGCATTTCATATAATACTGGTTTGGAGTTGATGAACTCCTTTAGCTTTTTCGTATCTGTGAAGCTCTTTATCTGCCCTTCAATTCTGAATGATAGCTTTGCTGGATAGATTATTCTTGGTTGTAGGTTCTTGTTGTTCATCACGTTGAATATTTCTTGCCACTCCCGTCTGGCCTGCATCGTTTCTGTTGAGAAATAAGCTGACAGTCGTATGGGTGCTCCCTTGTAGGTAATAAACTGTTTCTCTCTTGCTGCTTTTAATATTCTCTCTTTCTCTTTTGCTCTTGGCATTTTAATTATGATGTGTCTTGGTGTAGTCCTCTTTGGGTTCCTTTTCTTTGGGGTTCTGTGTGCTTCCTCGACTTGTAAGTCTATTTCTTTTACCAGATGTGGGAAGTTTTCAGTATCTTGCTCTCTCTCTTCTTCTGGCACCCCCACAATTCTGATGTTGGTACGCTTGAAGCTGTCCCAGAGGCTCCTTACATTATCTTCACATTTTTGGATTCTTTTCTCTTCTTGCTTTTCCAGTTGAATGTTTTCTGCTTCTTTATATTTCAAATTTTTAACTTGATCCTTGCCTTTCTCTAGTCTGCTGTTAGTACTCTGCATAATAGTTTTTATTTCAGTCAGTGTATTTATCATCTCCTCTTGGGTCTCACTAAATTTATCCATCTTTTCTAGCATATTCTTGAAAAACCTTATAAGCGTGGTTTTGAACTCTATATCCAGTTGTTTTTTTTCCTCCATTTCTTTTGCTTGTAATCCCTTCCCTTGTCTCGGCATTTTCACTGTGCCGGGGAAACTTCTGTGCTGGATTCAGCCGCAGAAGCCTCTGCTGAGCTTGGGAGGGGTGGAGTCTCAGGGCTTAAGGGACCGCCTTGCCTTCCAGTCGGCCCCGCCCTCCACGGCCCCTGAGTCTCACGTGACTGGGTAATGGCTGGAGCGGTCCTTGTGCGTTCGCGCACCCGCAGCGCCTCTAACCGCTGCCTTTCCCGCTCCCCTGCGAACCAGGACCACACGAGTCTAGGTCCCCAGGGTTTTGCCCAAAACAGGGGCCCAGTGGACTCAGAAGTGGCACAGTTGGGAGGGTCTGTCTCCCGCCCGCTCGTGAAAGCCAGCGGCACAATCAGCAATCCGTCCTCCGCGTGGTGCCGTGCGCGACCAGACCTCCGATCCTTTGCAACTCCCCTAAATTTCCGTGCACTTCTCCCTTTTCACAGTCCAAACTCCCCCCGTATGAGTTTCAGCTGGATCTGGGGTTTAGTGTCGTAAGATAAGGGGTTCAATGCCGTTGGGAGTCTCCGTTTCCCTCCCACCAGAGAAAGCCAGCCAGGTACTCTGGCACCCGCTCTCTCAGCACGAGCGTCTCCGTACCTCGGCTTTTTGCAGCTCCTCTGAGTCTCTGTGAGCCCCTCTCTTTCCTTCTAGTTGTAGAACTTCCACTCAGACAGCTTTCCTGTGGTTCTGGATGATGTCCGTTCTGTCTTTTAGTTGTAGTTTTGAAATTGTTGTGCGAGGCAGCAGTATAGGTGTTTACCTATGCCACCATCTTGGATTTCCTCTCCTCCATTTCTTTTGTTTGTGATCTCTTCCTTTGTCTTGGCATTTTCACTATTCCAGGAGAACTTCTGTGTTGGATTCAGCCTTATGATACAAGACTTGCAAAACTGCAAAAACCTCTCTGTTAAGCTTGGGATGGGTGGAGTCTCAGGGCTTAAGGGACCGCCTTGCCTTCCAGTCGGCCCTGCCCGCCACGGCCCCTGGGTCTCACGTGACTCTGGGTAATTGTTGGAGTGGTCCTTGTGCGCGCACATGCGCAGTGCCTCTAGACCGCTGTCTTTCCGGCTCCCCTGCACTTCAGGACCATATGACTTTGGGTACCCAGGGTTTCGCTCGAAACTGGGGTTTAGTGGAGTTAGAAGTGGCACAGTTGGGAGGCTCTCTCTCCCGCCCACTCGTGAGAGCCAGCAGCACAATCAGCAGTTGGTCTTCTGTGCATAGTGCTGTGTGTGCCACCAGACTTCTGTCCTTTCGCGGCTCCCCTAAATTTCCGTGCACTTCTCCCTTTTCACAGTCCAAACTCCCCAATATGAGTCTCGCTTGGACCTGGGTTCAGTGCCGTAGGATAAGGGGTTCAATGCCATTGGGAGTCTCCATCTCCCTCCCGCCAGAGAAAACCAGCCAGGTACTCTGGCACCCGCTCTCTTCTCGCGCATGCATCTCGTGTCTCTGTACCTCAGCTTTTTGCAGCTCCTCTGGGTCTCCGTGAGCCCCTCTTTTTCCTTCTAGTTGTAGAATTTCCACTCAACCAGCTTTCTTGTGGTTCTGGATGCTGTGCATTCTATTTTAGTTGTAGTTTTGAAATTGTTGTGCGAGGCAGCATTGTAGTATGCTGCCATTTTGGATTCTCTACCATGGTAAATTTTAGGTTATGTATATCTTACCACAATTTTAAAAATGTGTGAAATGCAAAAAGGCAAATGACCTTTATACTTCAGTATCCCCTTAAAAATCTCTTTGAAGTAATATTCATTATTTTCAGCAAAGGCAAGTCTTTTTGCTTCTAAAACAAGCACTATTCTTCAAAGGCAAATGGTCTGGGCAACTCCACTTTCTTTCCCCATGGACACTGTTAGAGACAGGTAAACTGGAGCACTGTCCTTAAATTTAGAAAAGGTATCAAGGATTTCAGAAGTAAGCACTCTGCAGAGCCAAAATATTTTTTTCCTTGTGCAGTGCAATATTTTCTTCAATTATTTCTATCCTATATAATAAAAGAGTAATATGCAAATCAATTGGATGGCAGAAAGACTGGTCACTATGATGCGTACTTTCCACCAAGAGGCAGATACTCAATGCAGGAGCATGGCTCAGCCATAAACTGAGCACAGTGGAGGTGGCGGGAGCCTCTCCTGCCTCTGCAGCAGTGCTAAGGATATCCAGGGGGAAGCGGGCCCAAGCCATCAGTCGGACATCCCCTGAGGGCTCCTGGACTGCTACAGGGCACAGGCTGGGCTGAGGGACCATCTCCCTCAAGTGATGAATGTTGTGCACTGGGCCTCTAGTTTGAAAATAGACAAGTCTTTATTTTTACAACACTCATTTTGATCTTTCCAAAAGCAGCAGGAATAAAATATTTTTCTTTCTAGTCCTTTACAGTTAGTTTTTCTTTAATTACAGGAAACTCTCATTATAAATATGCTCTGTGTTATCAGGCAACATCAGCTATTGAATACTTAGCCTGGCTGCCAAGTTTATGTTAGTCTTTCTAGTTGCTACCTTGCAAGGACATTGCAACTTCTCCCTTATCTTTTTAGAAATTGGGTAATGGCCAAACTTCAAAGGGTCATTGTTTATTATTTGATAAAACGGCTTCCCATGGGCATAGATGATACGGAGCAACTCTTTTAAGGTATTTAAAGTGGTGCTCTCTTTTATTGGCCAAATAAATAATATATTGGGGTGAATGCTTGTTTGATCACCACTATAAGAATATCATATTATTACTCTTAGAGATTTGGGGACGCTGCTATTGTGTGCTAGAACATTTGCTATGGTGCTGTGACACAAGGACTAACAGATCTGATTCTTGCCCCAGAGGATCTATCATTTATTAGAGGTGCTATATGGACAGATATTGGTTAACTTACTTTATAGAATTTAGTGATTGAAATGGTTCAGAAGCAGCTCTGCCCTCGATATTGCCCCCAACTGCATTCTTTTTCATGTATTTTAATTTCTTGTGGTATAAGAACAGCTTGCTCTCTATCTTAATATGATTTTACTATTCCATTGTCATCATTATCATAAATGTACTGTTTCAAGAGTCTATGGAATGTATGTTCTCTTATCTTGAAAGACATAAACTGTTTAATGTTATTAACAGATAGTCTCCTATTTGGGGAGCCATCATTGTTAAAATTTAACTGTAATTTTAATCAGAGAACATAATATTTTTTAGGTTTTGAAAAATAAATCACTATCACCTTGGTTGTGACCCTCATTTTTCTGCCCCTGTGAGTAAATGGCCTCCTTTTTGCCACCGTTTATCCTCGTATGTCTCATCTTACTACACTTCACTGATCTTTATGATGTCATTGATTTCAAGGCACTCTTACTTTTAAATCTAACTCCTGTTTGATTGGCTCTACATTCCTATGTCATAGGTTTTCCATTATGATGTCTCAGTCCTTAAAAAAATATAACATTTATACATATTCAATTTTTTGTTTGTTTTTGACCTTCTGTAAAGTTTTTTTTTTAATTCTTATGTTAAAAGCATAGAGACTTTCTCAAGACATCTTGAGCAAGAGGCTCTATTGTGAGGACACTAGTTCGGTTGAACTGGAACAGTGTTGGAATAGCAGCAGTTGGACCTGGACTAGTGTCTTTCTGTTTCCCTAAATGCAAGTGTGAGAGGTATGAGCAGGTAGGAAGTAGTCTCCATCCCTGTCTCATATGTCCAGGTTGTATCTACTCAGATATACTTGTCTTGATTGACTCTTTTTCAAAGTATTTCCCTATGGCTTCTCAATTTAACCAAAGCACAACACAGCCAGAAGCCAGTTTTAAGAACAAGTGTAACGTGAGGATGCCTGTGCCTCAAGCTTTGCTGTTTGATGATCCATTCCTCCCCACGTTGCAAAAATATACTCTGACCTCAACATGTTTTAAGTCATGGATAATTCATATAAATATGTGTCTGCTTTGTTTAAAGACAACTGTTTCATCCTCAAGTCTAATTCAGTAGATTTATCTTCAACAATTACTGGGCTTTGATCACCCTAGAATAGGTGGTGTCATGTGGTATGTAGCTGTCCTTTCCCAGTGCATTTCCCTTATCAGGATACATGTCTGTTGATTTGTGGGAAGCTGGCTGTTTTTCGTTCCTGACAAACTCCAGTGATTAAAATGTAGTGGCTTGCTCTTGCTCCCCTGATAAAGGTGACAGCTGCAGACTTTCCAGTGCTGGTGGATATCGTCAATGCAGATTGCTTTTTAATGAAAGCAATATATTATCTTACCTACAGACCCTGAAGCCTTAGTTAATGTATTCTAGCATGGCACCACATTTATCTATAAATTAGTTGTATTAAACACACTCTTTACTATTTATCCAGCCTTTAAAGAGTTTTTCTAGTGAGAGGATTTTGCCCTCTTTCTTCATCTTCAGTATTGTTCCACCCAATGACAACCCCACCAATATTTTAAATGCAGTTTTGTATAAAACATTTCTAGGCTGGAAAAATATGACCAAAGCTGTATATAACTTGAACACCCTTCACCACATTTTGCATTAAAATAAAAGTAAAAAGATGGAAGTGATTAAAACACCAGCCGTCCAGTTGAGTCTCCTGGAAAGATGCAATAATCCTGAACGTGAAGCCAACTAAACAGCATGGTTGAAGAAATCAATTAAAAATTTGAAGTAAAAGGTATAAATTTTGAAATTATAGGAAACCTCCTATCTCTATGTGGAAAAATAAAAATAAAATCCTGATATAGTTTAAACTCAAATAATCCCTCACTTGGGACTTTTTAATATTGCCATATTTCCCAGAGGATGCATGTGATCATGTCAGGTGCACTGTGAGTGGCTATAATTCTACTGTGAGTGAATGGCATCTATTGTCCTCTTGGAGGAAGACTCCAGAGTGAGGTGCAAACTTCATGCTCTGGCCCTGGAAATAGCTACAACACCAAGGTCTTATAATGACCCATGAACCAACATTGGAAACAAACAACTTTTTTGCTGAATGTTTCCTCTCCGACTTCAACCCAATATTAAACTTTTTACAGAACTATAAATCAAATCCATTAAAAACAAAAAACCCACTGAGCCAGCCTGAACTAAATCCAAACTTACATATTTTCTAAAACAACTGAACTGTAACAAAACTAAAACATCAAAATAATTCTCCAACCTGAATCGATATTTCATTTGGTTCAAGTCTTTGAACCACATTTTCTATTTTAAGACAGGGTTATTGTTAAGTTTCACCACCACTTTAAAGAGGAAACAGAGAAGAGAAGTTAATGCCATAGTCAGTACTGAGAATAAGATATGAAAAGTATATAGTAAATATGTGGAAAATATTCATTTTATAAACAATTTAAGTAAATACATGATCACTCAAAGAGAAGCTAGAAGAGAAACTGTCAAAAAAGCAATGATTAAATTTGTGAAGGATTGGAAAGGTATAAAGAAACCAATACAGATTACCTTTATGAAGTAATAAATGGAAAATTCCATGGGGAACAAATTTATGCCATGATGTATTAGAGGAAACAAGCAACCAAATACGTATTAAGCACTGCTAACATAAATTTATATTTTATTTAATCTTATTTATTTTTTAAAATATATTTTATTGATATTTTACAGAGAGAAAGGGAGAGGGATAGATAGTTAGAAACATCAATGAGAGAGAAACATTGATCAGCTGCCTTCTGCACATTTCCTACTGGGGATGTATGCCCACAACCAAGGTACGTGCCCTTGACCGAAATCGAACCTGGGACCTTTCAGTCCGCAGGCTGATGCTTTATCTACTGAGCCAAACCAGTTTTGGCATAAATTTATATTTTAGATTTCAGGAAATCATATTCACCCATGTTATAATTTTCTTCTATGCTGGTTATTTTTTGTTGATTATGAATGATAGATAAGTAGTGAATAGAAAATAATTTGAAGTAACTTTTGGTCTATATAAATAAGAAGTAATACAATTAAAAAATATGTTACTTGAATTTTTAAGTTATACAAGGTAGATAAAATTTTTGATTGGTTTTAAAAAAGAAATTTATATTTAAGAAAACGACTCTCTGACAATCAAAAACTTTGTAAATTATCCTTTTGAAGTACAGAAACATGAATATGCTTTTAAAAATAACTGAAATACATTTACACATAATATTTAGCTAAGCTCTAGCATATACATACATATGTTATGTGTACACACACATTCATCAAGAGAAGTGTAGCTTTTCATTAATGGCATATCAGTAGGGAAATAATCACAGTGCAGAGACATTGTGGATCCATATTTTTTTCCATAAATTTATGTAAACTGGGGTTCTTGATAAGAACACAAATATATTTGACCTTTCTCTTAGGAATGTGATGAAAAATTAGAAATCTGATGTGTTCAAATACTTGTAAAATAATACAATTATTCTCCACGTTTAGAAATTTCTCTTAAAGAAATAATGATGAATGTGAGAAGATTTACTCACATAGGGATCCTACAATAAATATGTAGCACAAATTATTAACTAATCACAAAACTCATTTCCTCATCTTCAACAAATGATATCTATTGGTAGCCTCACTAGTGGGACAGATCTAAACTCTCTCCCTCTGTTTTCCAAAGAATGTGTCTCAGCAGAATATGATAGCTACATGATATTCAGAGCCACATTACCCAATTCTATAAATGATTTCCTTTATGAAGCCCTCTTTCCTCTCAGAAAAAAGGACCCTTTTCAGGTTGTTGCAAGCCATGTCACACCAGCTACCTTAAGAACAAGTTTCCAGCTCCCAAGAGATATTTGTTGATATCATGACAATTTTCAGATAAAAAAGTCCAGCATAAGAAAAAAAAAAGGGTCCTACTAGCTATAGTAGGTCTCATAATGCAATTACTTATGTTTTTTCAGAGCTTTTCTTGAAGTACCAGCTGCTACTCTTTCCTCAGACAGCTGATAGTAGGTTCACAACCACCCTGTGTGTGGCTTGAAACCTGGAATCGATGAAAGGGGATGTGGAAGGCCACATGTGAAAATCCCAAATCACAGCCACTGGGATTGTATTATATGAGCACCTCAACTATGGCAAAGTGTACATTCATATTATAAGCTCAGAGATCTTTTAGCGGGCAGAAGACCCACTAGACACAGTGTCCCACCACACTAATCAAGTTCAAAGATTTAAAAATCTGTCTTGTGGACCACATCCAAGTAGTTCACTCTCAATTCTTATTGAAAACAAATTATGTGAAATACACACACACACACACACACACACTCCACAACCCAATCTAAGTTGGGCAAATTAGTGCTTTGACCTGAATTTATATTTTATTAAGAAATATTACAACATAAGAGCTTTGTGAGGAAAAAAAATTGTCAATGACTTTTTCCAATAGAGTTCCACAAACCTTATGCAAACAACCCCCTGAAAGCCCTGACCAGCCCATTGATCCTGTGCCCATAACACCAGCCTCTGCTTTATAAATTGTAAAGCTTTAGGAACTCTGCTTTGTTTACCTTTTTGGGGTGTGTGTGTATGTGTGGGGAGGGGACTCAGTTCCTGCTGCACCCTGATAATTTGATAAACAAAAATGATCTCCTGATGCAAAAGAAGCAAAATATTTCCAGATTTAGATTACTAAGGAAAAGAAGAAGATTATCAAAGGTCTAAATAATGCAACCAATAGCAAAATAGCCTAGTAAATCATACAAGCCTAGCTAAATTAGATAGCACTGTCCATATACAATTACACTGCTGGGCTCCCATGACAGCCTTTAAATGTGACATGTTATTTGACATGTTTGCAATTAGGGCTTGGAAAAAAAATCAATTTTTTTCTATTCCACTTAAAATAAAAAAATGTACTGTTTTTCAATGAAATGAACCTTTTTTTTTTTACATTCAGGACAGATAAAAAAGTAATACCAGAACAAACATATCACAGCTGCATTATGAAGATGGACATTTAAAGTCCAATTTTATTAGGTTTTATGAAAGGGCAGAACCTAGAAGTAATTACCAGTATGTTGTATTTACTTTTACATCATTATCTTTATTCACTTTGCCCCTAGACTTTGAACAGCCAGTGAGGTAGACAGTAACTGGTGGTCCTGGGTGAACTCCTGAAGTAGCTCTGTAGGAATTGCATCTGTTACCAACTCACACAGGGGGCATGCTGCTCCCTTCTTCAGCCTGAGACCCAGCCAGGACCGGAAGGTTATTCTCTATTCCTCCACCTTTTGTATCCTTCAGAATTGGTTTCAGACTTCTCTGAAAAATCCCACATAATATATTCAAAAGTGAAATTCTTTTTTTAAAAAAATTTACTGATTGGTTTTTATTTTATTTTATATTTTTAAGTTTAAATTCTTATTGTTCAGATTATTGTAATTGTTCATCTTACACCCCCCCCTTACTCCGCCCTCCATAGCTCCCCTCTACCTGGCTCCCACCCTGCCTTCTGCCCTTTCCCCCACCCCCGCCATTGTTCTCATCCATAGGTGTATGATTTTTATCCAGTCTCTCCCTGCACCCGCCTCACCCCTTCCCCCTGAGAATTGTCAGTCCACTCCCTTTCTAAGCCCCTGATTCTATTATATTCACCAGTTCATTCTGTTGATCAAATTTTTAATTCACTTAAGTTTTAGATTCACTTGATAGATACGTATTTGTTGTTCATAATTTTTATCTTTTACCTTTTTCTTCTTCTTCCTCTTCTTAAAGAGTACCTTTCAGCATGTCATATAATACTGGTTTGGTGTTGATGAGCTCTTCTAACTTTTTCTTATCTGTGAAGCTCTTTAGAATATTTCTTGCCACTCCCATCTGGACTGCATTGTTTCTGTTGAGAAATCAGCTGACAATTGTATGGGTGCTCCCCAGTAAGAACAGATCACACTTGTAAGTCTATTTCTTTCAGCAGGTGGGGGAAGTTTTCAGTCATTATTTCTTCAAGTAGGTTTTCAGTATCTTGTTCTCTCTCTTCTTCTGGCACCCCCATAATTCTGATGTTGGTATGCTTGAAGTTGTCCCAGAGGCTCCTTACACTATCTTCACATTTTTCAATTCTTTTTTCTTTTTTCTTTTCCAGTTGAGTGTTTTCTGATTCTTTTTATTTCAAATTTTTTACTTGATTCTTGCCTTTCTCTAGTCTGCTATTAGGACTCTGTATAATATTTTTTTATTTCAGACAGTGTATGTTTAATTTCTAGTTGGTCCTTTTTCATCTCTAATTGGTCCTTTTTTATCTTCTCTTGGGTATCGCTAAATTTATCCATGTTTTCTAGGAAATTCTTGAAAAACCCTGTAACCGTGGTTTTGAACACTATATCCAGTCGTTTGTTTTCCTCCATTTCTTTCATTTGTGATCTGTTCCTTTGTCTCCATATTTTTGCTGCTTCCCTGAGTTGGTAGAGTAGCTTTTTGTGATAGGTGTCCTATATGGCCCAGTAGCTCTCTTGGTGCACTCCCTTGTGGACTGTGTGTACAGCCTTGCTGTAGTTAAGTCTTGACTGTTGGTATCACTGGGGGGAATTGACCTCCAAGCCAATTGGTTGTGAGGATCACTGGGTATATGCTGGGAAAACTTCTGTGCTGGAGTCAGTCTTATGATACAAGACTTACAAAATCACAAAAACCTTTGTGTTCAGCTTGGATGGGGTGGAGTCTCAGGGCTGAGGAGTCAGCCTTGGCTTTCCATCAGCCCTGCCCTATGAGGGCCCTGTGTCTCAGTGTCCCTCGGTAATCGCTGCAGGCCTCTCTGTGCACTCGTGCTTGCGCGCCTCCAGACCTCTGCCTTTCTGGCTCCCCTGAATTTCCCCTGAGTTTCTGTGGGCTCTGGGGACCTGTACGAGTCTGGGTCCCCAGGGTCTCGCCCAAAACTGGGGCTCAGTGCAGTCAGAAGTAGATTTCAGTATAGTTGGGAGATTCTGTCTCCCTCCTGCTAGAGAAAGCCAGCGGCACAATCAGCAGTCAGCTCTCTGTGTGTGTACTTGGCTTATGCACCTCCTGACGTCTGTCTTTTGAGACTCCCCTAAGTTTCTGTGTACTGCTCCCTTTTCATGACAGTCCAGACTCCCCCCATATGAGTCTCGCCTGGAATTGGGGTTCAGTGCAGTCACAAATGGTGATCAGTGCAGTTGGGAGTTTCCATCTTCCTCCCACAAGAGGAAGCCAGCCAGGCACTCCACTGCCTGTCCTCTCCACTCACATCTCCCATACCTCAGCTTTTTGCAGCTCCTCTGAGTCTCCATGAGCCCCTCTCTTTCCTTCTAGTTATAGATTTCCACTCAGCCAGCTTTCCTGTGGTTCTGGATGATGTCAGTTCTGTCTTTTAGTTGTAGTTTTGAAATTGTTGTGCAAGGCAGCAGTTTAGGTGTTTAGAAACCATCTTGGTTTCTCTACTGATTGTTTTTTAAAGAGAGGGAGACAGATGAGAGAGAGAGAGTGAGAGAAAGAGAGACAGAGAGACAGAGACAGAGACAGAGATTTGTTGTTTCTCCTACTTATGCATTCATTGGTTGATTCCTGTATGTGCCCTGATGGGAGATATAACTCTAAACCTTGGCATATCAGGATAATGCTCTAACCAACTGAACCTGGCCAGAACCTCAAAGGTGAATTCTTATCTGAATAAAATGCTTCCAACTTATTGTAATTTTTCCCTTTTCATAGCTCCAATTGCTTCTTGTATCCTCTTAAAATCTATAAGAAATATTTGATATTTTTTCTCTTGCAGGAAGATATTTTGACCCTTATCATACTTTGCCCCATGATAAGTATGTATATTAATCATAATAGCAATAATAATAGTTGTAACAATAAACTAACATTATTATAATATTATTATATAGTTTGCATACACAAGGCACTGCTCTAAGTAATTTATATGAATTGCCTCAACTGATCTTCACAGTGACCCTATAGTTATTATCAACAATAAATATATCTGCCATTATCAATAGATTAATTAAGGGATTCCATCAATAATTTCTAAGTAAATAATTATCATTCTTGTTAGTTACTTTAATGCAAATAGGTGATTTTGATATTTTTCAAAACTCTGAGATGGACTTTGCATAAAAGAAGTCAAGCACTGTGGTAGGCAGAATAATGCCCCACCCAGGACATCCACGTAATAATTTCCCAAACCTGCATGGCAAAAGAGACTTTACTGATGTGAATAAGGTCTTGAGATAGGAATATTGTCTTAAATTATCTGACTGGGTCCCTCAGAATCACAAGAGTCCCTATAAGAGATTGGTGACTGTGAGAATAAAAGACTGGAAGATGCTATGCTGCTGACTTTGAAGATGGAGGAAGGGGCTGCAAAAGGCAGATTCTGTCCTAGAGGCTCCAAAGCAAAAATAGCCCTGCTGACACTCTGATTCCAGGCCAGTGAGACCCATTTTGGAATTCTGGCCCCGCAGAACTGTAATATAATAGGTGTGTGTTGCTTTAAGCTACTAAATTTGTGGTAATTTGTTACAGCAGCAATAGGAAACCAATACAAGTGAATCTTGATATGAGTGTCAATACATGGTGTGAAAAAAATCTGGAACCCAGAGCAAGGCCCTGGAGGAGGCAGGAGAGCCTCTTCAGAGGAGGCCACTTTGTGCAAGCTAGCCCACTGTGAATGCCATCCACACAACATTGCCCTCACTTTCAAGAACATTTCTAGGTTCATTAGTTCTCCAAACCATCCTCAGTTTTGATAATTCTCCTGAAGGCCTCACAGAACTTACAAAGAGCTGTTACACTCAGTTTCTGTTTACCAAGGGGAAATGATACAGATTAAACGAGCTAAGGAAAAAGCACATCGAGCAGAGTCTAGGGAAGCACCAAATGCAGAGATCCCATTGTTCTCTCCCCGTTGAGTCGTGGGCAGCCTCACTTTCCCAGCATCGATGTGTGATAACATTGATATGTGGCATACAGCATTGCCGAGCAGGGAGGCTCTCCCAAACCTTGAGTTTTTACTGGCTCCATCATGAAGGCATGATTAATCTCAGTTTCTAGGTCAACGGATACTGTGTTACTCAAAACCTCCACTCAACCTTCTCTCATTGGGCTTTCTGGTCAGTCCTCATTCTAAATACTATCAGGTATGGCCAGTCCCTACTCTGAATCACAGTTTACAACTACCCAGCATGACCTAACGCTTCCCACACCCTCCGCCTGCCCCAGCAAATAAAGACAAGAGATTGCCTCCAGAAACCGAGGGCAAAGTCCAAACCTTCTCTTTGGGCAAGGCTAAACTCTTTACTACAGATACACCTAGCTGGATTTAAAGGATGAGTGGAATTGTTCCCATTGGAGCAAAGGAAAGGGAGAAAAAAGCATCCAAGAAATAGGAACAGCATGAACAAAGGCACAAATGTTTGTGGCATTTCTAAAGGAAAAGCTAGTCATTGACCACAATTTAAACAAAGGGTACTGGGTGCTGGAAGATGGGCGTGGCTGAAGAAAACACTGATTGTCAAGGCCCTGTGCCATCTTAAGGAGTTTTGTACCAAGAGCAAGGGGCATTTGGAAAATTTTTCAGAAGGAAGTGATTTGAACAAAAAATTCTTTTGTAATGCCAATAGTTATCATCCACTTTATGTTTTAGGAGTTTATGCTTTTGTCTATTGGGTTTATTTTTAAATAACATAATTTGTATTTATAAGGAAGAAGGACATTATCTTTTTCTATAATAATGCTGACAGCAGAGTTAGACAATAGGCAAAGACTTTGCCTGCGTCCTAAGGTGCAGACAGAAACTCCGAGGGGCGGCCAGCAGGGCTGCTTCTTCTGACACTATTGCATCATCTGAAAAATTCAATGTAACTGGTAGAAAACACAGGGATGCTGGGACAGAGCTGGCTTACAAGTAGACTTGTGGCAAATAGTCCAGTTAGCACGTCTAGACTTAAAGAAACCTTCTCCCAAAGTTGCTTTATTTCATCTCCGTTTTATTCCCACAAATGTCCCATGCTACAGTACTGTGGTGGTTAGACTCAGAAAGAAACTTGCTGTTCTAATCAGCTCAGGCTGCTATACCAAAATACCACAGATTCAATGGCTTAGAAAGTAGGCATTCTCCCCACTCCTGCCCCCTGAGTTTTGGAACCTGGGAGTCCCAGGTCAAGGTGGTGGCAGATTTGGTTCTTGGTGAGGACCCATTTCCTGGCTGGCAGATGGCCATCTTCTTGTTTTCTTGCTGTGTCTTCAGTTGGTGGAGAGAGTGGGCTCCATCTCCCTCTTTTTTTTTTTTAATATATTTTATTGATTTTTTACAGAGAGGAAGGGAGATAGAAAGTCAGAAACATCGATGAGAGAGAGACATCGATCAGCCGCCTCCTGCACGCCCCACAGTGGGGATGTGCCCGCAAGCAAGGTACATGCCCCCAACCAGAATCGAACCCGGGACCTTTCAGTCCGCAGGCCGACGCTCTAGCCACTGAGCCACACCGGTCTCGGCATCTCTCCCTCTTTTTATAAGGACACTAATCCCATCATGGGGCTCTACCTTCATGACCACATTTAAAACTAACTGTTTCCCAAAGCTGTTATCTCTAAACACCAACACTCGGAGGATTAGGGCTTCAGAAAACAACATATTTTTCTCCATTCAGTTTACAAGTGCCCATTGGACATCCCTCAATTATCTGTAATTTTATTTTATCAACATGGTTTCTAGACAAAAGCTAACTTGAGGATATTTTTCATTTGAGAAATTGTGTGTGTGTGTGTGTGTGTGTGTGTGTGTGAGTGTGTGTGTGTGTGAGTGTGTGTGTGTGTATTTAAACATTTTTATTGATTTTAGAGAGAGGAAGGGAGAGGGATAGAGATAGAAACATCTATGAGAAATATTTATCACATTGATCAGCTGCCTCCAGCATACCCCTTATTGGGGATCCAGGCTGCAACCAGACATGTGCCTTGATTGAGAATGAAACTGTGACTTCCTGCCGGGTGAGAAACTATATTTTTTATGTTATAATTATATACATTCAAATCATGTTATATGTTAAATTATATTTCCATAGAAAGGAAGGACTGCAGGAATATAATGCCTAACTAAGAACATGGGTTAAATACTTAGTTCACTTATGTATAACCTTGTGATTATGCTTCTGCATAATTTTAACCTGTAAAGTGTGAGGAGCAATACTTCTTTTTTTTTTTGAGGGAGTCTTACTTCACAGAGTTTTGAGAAGACCAGAGAATATTTGGATAGCTGTAAACAACTGCAGACATGTGAATTTTCTACATTACAAAATGCACTGCCTTTGTTTTCGGGGAGGTTTCTGGGTCTGTGGAAACTATTCAGGGACCACCTCTCCCCTTTAGAGAGCATATCTCCATGAGCATTTGGGGAAACAGAATTCTAAGACCTGGGGTTTATATTCTCAAGAACTTTATGATCTAGTTGATGAGAAAAGTTATATAGGCACAAAGATGACTCCAGAAGTAGGCTCCTTACCAATACAGGATTTTCAATTAAATTCAAATTTCAGATAAACAATGAATGATTTTCTTTAGTATAGCTCGAATATTGAATGGGAAATATATTTGTTTTTTTTTATCTCAAATTCAAACTTAACTGGGTATCCTGTGTTTTACTCGGCAATCCTACTCAGAAGCCAATTGAAAACAAGAGCTCTTTTGGGATTCAAAAGAGGGAATGTGTCATGGGTCCTCAAGGAAGCAGATGGTAAGGCAGACTTAGGAGGATAAAGGGGTTATTTGCAGTGAAACCTGTGGAAGGAAAGAGAGGAAGCTGGACTAGCACCAGCAAGTGATGCCCAGATGACAAAATCCCTGCAACACCTGCAAGAGCTCTGAACAAAATGCTCACTGGAGGAGTCCACCTTGGTGGGAATGGATGGGCTTGTCTCACCACATTGTTTGGGCTTCTTCCAACCTCACCCAAAGTAGCTTCCCTTCTTTCCAGTCTTGATGCCAAAAATGTCTCATTAAAAAGCCATTGATACCAAAGACAGAAAACTGATTAAATTCTCTACCTTTTCACGCAGACATATTATGCTTTCATGAATTATAATGTATAAAAATTACAAAAATGGGCTAAAACTCAGGTTACAAAATAATATATGGAACATGATCTTGTTTGGTTGACACATATCTGAGTATTTATACATACATGTGTATACACACATATGTACATTGGGGGATAGAGGGAAAAGAGAAACTGATAGGATACACATTGAAATATTGATAATAATTATTTCTGAGTGGTGGGATTGTGGGAGATTTTTATTCTTTTTGTTATTCATATATTTTAGATTTTCTATAATGAGTTAGCCTTATTTTTATAATACAGAGGCTAAGTATTACGATATTTTTATTTTTTAATTTTTATTTTTAAATAAATCTTTATTGTTCAGATTATTATAATTGTTCCTCCCCACACACACACACATATCTCCCCTCCACATGGCTCCCATCCCACCCTCTGCCCTTCCCTTCCCTTTATTGACCTCATCCATAGGTGTATGTTTTTTGTCCAGTCTTTCCCTGTACCCCCCTTACCTATTTCCCCCTGAGAATTATCAGTCCACTCCCTTTCTGTACCCCTAATTCTATTATATTCACCAGTTTATTCTGTTCATCAGATTTTCAATTCACTTGATTTTTAGATTCACTTGTTGATAGATATGTATTTCTTGTTCATAATTTTTACCTTTACCGTTTTCTTCTTCCTCTTCTTACTGAATACCTTTCAGCATTTCATATAATAGTGGTTTGGTGTTGATGAACTCCTTTAGTGTTTTTCTTATCTGTGAAACTCTTTATCTGCCCTTCAATTCTGAATGATAGTTTTGCTGGGTAAAGTAATCTTTGTTGTAGGTTCTTGCTATTCATCACTTTGAATATTTCTTGTCACACCCTTCTGGCCTGCATAGTTTGTTGAGAAATCAGCTGACTATTGTATGAGTGCTCCCCTGTAGGTAATTAACTGTTTTTCTCTTGCTTCTTTTAATATTCTCTCTTTGTCTTTTGCTCTTAGCATTTTAATTATGATGTGTCTTGGTGTGGTCCTCTTTGGATTCCTTTTGCTTGAGGTTTGGTGCACTTCCTGGACCTGTAAGTCTATTTCTTTTAGCAGGTGAGGGAAGTTTTCAGTCATTATTTCTTCAAATAGGTTTTTAGTATCTTGCTCTCTCTCTTTTTCTGGAACTCCCATAATTCTGATGTACACTTGAAGTTGTCCCAGAGGTTCCTTACACTATCTTCACATTTTTGGATTCTTTTTAATTTTTGCTTTTCCAGTGGAGTGTTTCCTGCTTCTTTGTATTTCAAATCTTTGATTCGATTCTTGCATTCCACTGGTCTGTTGTTAGGTTTCTGTATAATATTTTTTATTTCAGTCAGTGTATGTTTAATTTCTAGTTGGTCCTTTTTCATCTCCTCTTGGCTCTCACTAAATTTATCCATTTTTTCTAGGAAATTTAAAAAAAAACCTTATCACTGTGGTTTTGAACTCTATATCCAGTTGTTCATTTTCCTCCATTTCTTTCACTTGTGATCTGTTCTTTTGTCTCCACATATTTCACTGCTTCCTTGAGTTGCTAGAGTAGCTTTGTGTGCTAGATGACCTATGTGGTCCAGTAGCTCTGCCTCCCCAGTTACCTGAAATGGACACTCTTGGTGCACCCCTTTGTGAACTGTGTGTACAGTTTTGTTGTAGTTATTTTTTAAAAAATATATATTTTATTGATTTCTTACAGAGAGGAAGGGAGAGGGATAGAGAGCTAGAAACATCGATGAGAGAGACATTAATCAGCTGCCCTCTGCACACCCGCACTGGAGATTTGCCCACAACCAATGTATGTGCCCTTAACCGGAATCAAACTTGGGACCTTTCAAGCTGCAGGCTGACGCTCTATCCACTGAGCCAAAACCAGTTTCAGCTGTTCTAGTTAATTCTTGATTGTTGTTGGTATCACTGGGGGGGAATTGACCTCCAAGCCAATTGGTTGTGAGGATCAGCTGTGTCTGTGCATCCAGGCTTGCCTCCAGACCTCTCCCTTTCGGTTTCCCTGAGTTTCTGTGCACTCTAGGGACCCATATGAGTCTGGGTCCCCAAGGTCTCACCCAAAACTGGGGTTCAGTGCAGTTGGACCTGGTTTTCAGTACTGTTGTGAGGTTTTGTTTTCCTCCTACTAGAAAAAGCCAGCGGCACAATTAGCAATCAGCGCTGTGTGTGCGCACTTTCTTGAGCACTTATGCAAGCACTTTCACACATCCCCCAGACTTCTGTCTTTCGCGGCTCCTCTAAGTTTCCCTGCACTCCTTCCTTTTCACAACAGTCCAGACTCCCCCATATGAGTCTTGCCTGGAGCTGGGGTTCAGTGCAGTTGGGATCTTCTGTCTCCCTCCTGCTAGAGGAAGCCAGCCAGACCCTCCTCTGCCCATCCTCTCCACGAGCGTGTCTCTGTACCTCAGCTTTTTACAGTTCCTCTGAGTCTTTATGAGTCCTTCTCTTTATTTCTAGTTGTAGAATTTTCACTCAGCCAGCTTTCCTATGGTTCTGGATGGTGTCTGTTCTGTCTTTTAGTTGTAGTTTTAAAATTGTTGTGTGAGGCAGCAGCTTAGGTATTCACGTATGCTGCCATCTTGGTTTCTCTATTTAGAATATTTTTAGAAATCACAGTTATACTTCTTGGCCTTTTCTTCTCTTCTCATAAGAAATAAATATTTCCTACACATTATATTTTAAGCATAGTTGAACTTGCCATAGGAAAAGCAGTCACCTCTTCCTTCATTCTATTGGAGAAAGTGATCTAAGCAGTGTTTTGGGATTCTCCTGTTTAGAACTCTCCACATTATTGTAGTGACAATAGGCAAACCTGATAAATGCTGGTGGTCACACTAGAAACAGTCTGTGCTTTTCCCCCAACAGAAGAGAAGGGAATAGCAGCTTCCTTATTCTACCATTTTCAATTTTTAACATTTGATCTCTTGTTCATTACTATTAAAACACTGCCTTTTTCAAAAAAGCTTTTAGATTAAAAAGCTAGGTGGGGAATTTAAAGGCTTATAAAAGTTTTATTTACTAGGGATATGGATGACTAGTTCATAAAATATGAAAACATCTACATTTACCTGGAAGGTATGCTGCGGTTTTCTTGGACCTTATAAACTACTGCTTTCAGCAACATTATAAGAAGGAATGAAATACTCTTGAGAAGAGAAGAGAGAAAATAAGATTTTATTTGCTTTGGATGTTTGAAGTTACTTATTCAAAACCACAAATCCTGTGATGATTTTTACTCTCAGTTTAGGCAGAAGACATAAAATAAGACTACACTGGAAAAAAGTTACGTGGATTCACAAAATACCCGAGTCATTCATGAGTGATGTTTTCAATGGAAAATCAGTAAAAGAAAGCTGAAGATCTTTTATAGGTAAAAAAAATAAAAAATAAGCCTCTCTCCTTTATCCCCCTCTGTTAGGGGTCCAAAGAGAAAGTTCTCAGCCTGCCAGACTTCTGATTCTCTACTCACACCAGGTTAAAAGTTGGTATGCTTCAAAAACTGGAACATCTAGATTTGGCTGAGAAAGTTTGGGCATTTATTCAACTAAACAGGTACCATTTTACACACCTACTACATACCAGGTGGCCAGGTGCTAAGCAGATAGACTATGAGAGCCTCACTTTGTGGGAGGAGCCAGTGGGTAAGAGAGTCAGATTACATCATTGTTCAAGTTCCTTCCAGTTTTAAAGTTCTATATAACAGAATTTCCTCAGGGCAGTCAGAATTGGAGGGTAACTAAAATCAAAGCAGGCTCCTGGTTTAGCCAAATGTATATATGGAAGAAAAAACAACAACAACAAAGAGAAAACCATCTACTCAGTCTGGGGAAAGAGACACTGCGAAGACATCCTGGGGGAGGGAATCCTTTAGCTGAGGCTTGTAGGACTGGAGGAGGTGGACAGAGAAAGGAGAGCAGCAGAGTACCATGCAGAGAGTCCTGTACAGTGAGAATCCTTGGTACGCTGGGAAATTGGAAATGGCTCTATTCAGCAAAGTTGGGTCTGCCTGAGAGATCGGCCTCAGAGTGGAGCTGGATCAGGAGCTGATGTGGATGGCTTGGCACAGCTAGTTAGGGAATTTGGAGGGAGGGGGGCAGTGAAGGGTTTCAGCAAAGGGGTAGCTTGATTTACATTTTAGAAAATGACTCTCAGAGGGTTTGAGGTTGCAGTTGATGGAGAGGGAGAAGGCAGAACAAGGAGAGAATCAGGTGCCCTGAAAAGGGGGTATGAGGATAAAAGAAGATATGGGTTGCAGGTACATTTAGAAGGCAAAGTGGGCAATTGGATAACACATTGAGTGGGCTTAGATCAGATGTTGTGTAATGGGGTAGAATAGGATTCTAGCTTAGCTCCCATGCTTCTGGCTCAAGCAACTTAGGAATAATTGTATTCACTAAGGTGAAGAAACAAAGAAAAAGCATATTTGGAAGGCAGAAAAGATGATTTGGGTTTTGAATACGCTGAGTTTCAGACGTGTGGTATTTTTTGAGATGGTCCTGATCTTATCATGCATATCACATGCTCTCACTACACTGTGACTTTGGTATGTCCTTCACCTGAACCTGGGTAGACCTTTGTGACTGCTGTGACCCATAGCATATGATGGAGCATAGCATCAAAACTCCCTACACTTCTCCCTCTCTCTCTCTTGGGATGCTTGCTCTCAGAACACAGCTACCATTTTGTGAGGAAGTCCAGACAGGCACCCCAGGGACAAACCCTGCTTGCCACCCAGCAGCCCTGCTGAAGGCCCAGCCAACAGGAACGCCAACCACCACACATGCAAGTGAAAGTGTATCTAGACGATTCCAGGTCTACACTATCACGTGGACCCCCATCACCGTCCCAGGTGAGGCCCCTGACAGAGTGCACTGTAGATCAGTCATCCCTGCCATGTCCTCTTTCAGATCCTGACCCAGAGAATCGATGAGCATAATAAAAATGCTTGTTTTACGCCGCTAAGGTGTAGGATGGTTTTCTGGGCTGGAAACCTCCACAGGGTGTCATCAGCACATCAATTACAACTGAAGCGATAGATAGAGGTACTATCCCTGGAAATGTCTAAGTAAGAAGAAAAGAAGGGAGGGTCTGAGATCTGTGAGAGTGCATATATTTAAGGAGCATTTAGAAGAAAAGCATGCTGAAGAAGCTAATAGCACTGGTCAGGAAACCAGAAACAACTTGAAGGATTTTAAGCAAAGATTTAGGTGCCTACAAATTTACTGAAAAGGCTAGGCCTCTGCTTAGCTCCCAGGCTCCCTGCCATAGCTGCGGTACACAGTCAGAGCTGCTGCCACCACCCGAGGACAGGGATCTACAGAAAGCTGTTTGCAGTCTTACAAATACAGCTCAATGTGGAGGTGGCGATCCGTGGTGAGGCAGGGAGGCTGCTGCACAAACTTTCCCCGCTGAGCTCACTCCTCTGCTCCCGCTGCTAGAGGAAAGGAGTTCACTCTCCAAATCCAGTGCAATGCACCTCATGCATCCATAGCGCAAATTCTATCCAGAACCTGGGAGCAAGGGAATAGGGAGAAATGTATGCCAGGCTTCTAACAGAAAGCATAAAAAGGGGCTGAGAATGAATGCTGGTTACAAAACAAAACAAAACAAAACTGAACCAAAACACAGCTCAACGACTTTCCAAAGAAACGGGGAAGTCTCAGGTGCAGAACAGGAGCCACCTCTGAGGTCAGGACAGGCAGTGAAATTGAGAACTGTAAGGGCAGTGGGTTTTGGAGCCCAACAAATCCTGAGTTCAAGTCTCCGGTCTTATTTAAGGGCCTCGTCACTCTTTCACTTTCTTCAACCTCCAAAGAGGGATACAAATACAAACACTGCAGCGTTGTTGGGAGAATTAAACACAGCAGGTGTGGGGTGCTGAGCACAGAGATTGGAAGGTAAAAGCAGACCTAAATGGTGGCCTTTTCTTACTCCTCCTAAGGTAGCCTTGAGAAGAGACTCCGCCCACAAGGGAGGTCCCTCTGCCTGGAGGGATGCAGATACGCTGGTGGAGCAGAAGCTTCCTGAATGCCATGTTGCCAGACTTCATTCAAAACAGCCCTTGATGTCACGCTGCTCCTCTGGAGAGCTTTAGGTAAAATGTGGCTTATATCCTCTTACGTAGAGAGCTAGTTTCAAGATGTACTTGGAAGAACGAAAGAAAGTGGGCCGAAACAGGAAAGCTTGGTGTACAGCAGCCGGCCCAGCCTCAGAGCCTCAGAGCTGACTGCACCCGCGCTTACCCAGCGTGAGAATGCCCGTCCGTCCCCGCTTCCACCGGGTTATTCCCACTGCTAAGCTGGTCTGAGAGATGGGACTGTCAGCATGCCCTGTGTGCTGGCTCAGAAGCTCACAGCTGGAACTAGATACAGGTGCTGCTGCCCAGGAGCTGGGCCCCCACAGCGATATCCCGGAGCCTCCCTGCTCTCACTTTCATAACAGAAAGGAATGACTACCTTGAAGGACTCTGTGAAAATGAAATAAAATGAGCAAAATGATGACAAGCTGCCGTTTGTGGACATGAATGTGCCGGATGCTGTGCTGAGTGGTTTCTATACATTAATTTAATCCTCAGGATAATCCCATAAAGATCTGTTATCTCCAATTCGTAGATAAGGAAACTGAGTTTAAGGAGATTAAGTCTGAATTTACCGCAAATCACACAAATACTAAATGTGCTGCAAAGGCCTGCAGATGGAAGGACCTAGCTCCGGGTTTGACAAGAATGTTACTTTTTACTAGGGCAGCTCACCCCCGTCATTTGGTGGACCCCAGACTGATTCCTAGAGAGTGACTTGCCAAGGGACAGGGCTGGGATTGAAATTTAAATCTGGTTCTGAGCCTAGTGTTTTCTATCTTAACCTAAAGGGCCGGCCTGCATCAAATCCCTTGCTAGAAGACTAGCTTGAAGCTTGGCCAGGCGGGCCAAAAGCTATCACATGTGCAGGACAACAGCGCCCTCTGCTGGCTCCTAAGAGAACTGAAAGGAGCCACCTGTCAGTTTACTCCTTGCTGAGACATTTCTTCGCCTTCAGACTTTCTACCTCAGCATCCCTTGATCATTGCCACGCCCACTTTTTTTGTTTTAATGGGCATCCTTGTGTCCTTATGCCTTTCATTTATATTTTATTAGAAAGCCATCCAAGTCTTTAAAAACGTTGTGTGCCTGCCCAGCCCAGAGTGGGGTGGACCCAGTCTTAGAAGATTCCCCTGCTTTTCCAGGAGCCCACCTGTAAGATTCTAACAAGCTCTCTCCTCCCTGAGACTCTCTGCCTGGTGAGGACTGTACCCCATGCCACAAACTTGAGGTGTGCTAATGAATACGAGTGAAAGGCCCAGAAGCATACAAACAGGCATTGTGTTATGAAGTAAGTCCCTTTCATCCCAAATGCTGCTGACGTCAGTGGGAGAACCAGTTTGTGCAGACATACACCTCATGGGACTCCAACGTGGGCTTTGCACTTCTACCTACACTGAGCGGTTAGAAATACATTCTGTAGAGAAGAACCAAGAATCTCCAGGCAACTAACTCTAGGGGTCAGATAGACAGGGTTTGGCAACCACTCCATACCCAGTCAGTAATGCTTTGAGCAAAGGTCAGTGTTTCTAAAGGATGAACACACTGGTATCAAATTCCTGCTCTTACTGAGGGTTTGAGGGGACGTGCATGCAATGCACGATGCCTGCCACTCAAAGCAAAGAATAAAGAATTGCTAATATTGGACATTGAAATTGGGACTCAAACATTTCTTTTTTTTTTTTGCTTCTGTGGGTTTATTTCTAGCCTACAGGGGCAAGATGTTTTTAAAGATAAGAATGGGGCAAGGGGGGAAGCAAATGCAGAGGTAAAGAAGCAATGAACATACTGTTGTGATACAGTGGGAAGGCAGGGGAGGTTGGGTGGGGGGGGGGAGCTGTAGAAAATCAACAGAAGGACTTGCATGCATGTGTGTAGGCATAGCCAGTGGATACAGGGCATTGGGGAGAGTGGGGGGGAGGGAGATGGGTGAAGGTATGTACTGGGGGGGTGGGGAGGGCTGGAGAGGACAATAGAGAAAAAATAAAAATAAAAGAAATTAAAAAAAAAAGAATCACTAGAACAAAAACAAAACAAAGCTGCTGCATTCCCAAGGCCAGCACAAACTCTCTAATCTTTCAAATTCCTTCTAGAGATTAGGCATTGTCAGGCTTTTGGAATGAGAATCTGATTACCAGCATTCCATTCCCAGCGCCAGTCACTTGCCCTGGGCCAGTGGTCGGCAAACTCATTAGTCAACAGAGCCAAATATCAACAGTACAATGATTGAAATTCTTTTGAGAGCCACATTTTTTAAACTTAAACTTCTTCTAATGTCACTTCTTCAAAATAGACTCGCCCAGGCTGTGGTATTTTGTGGAAGAGCCAAACTCAAGGGGCCAAAGAGCCACATGTGGCTCGTGAGCCATGGTTTGCCAACCCCTGCCTTGAGCAATGCTAGAATCTATCGGCCTTCTCCTGGCGTCAGAAATAAACTTATTATTTTAAATATTCTTCCCATCAATCCTCCTGCAATTACCAAGAGAGTTTGCTTTTCTGCCCTTTATTTTCAAATTAAAGAAAATTAACCAACTTTTCCTCGATAGCTCTCTTCCTGAACAAGAGAGAGGATGGGGCTCCTGGGAGGAAAGGATCACATTCACAGTGCTGAAGGACCCTGCCCATACCAACTACCATGTGCTTTTCTGTCTTATTTAGGCGGTGTTTTCATCAAAGGGGATGAGGCCAAGTCTAGTTATGTATGAAATTCAACAGGAGTTCTGTTACTACATCAAGGCTGACTGTATTTGCATAATCATTTCATTTGAAGAGGTCAATTGGTTAAGAGCACAGACTAAAATAGACCTGGGCTCATACCCACATCAACCACCCACTCACCAGAGTAAGCATTCAATGCACTCATTCATTTAACAAAAACTAAGTGAGCAGCTACTATGTGCTAGGCACTGATCCACGTTATGGGGATTCAGCAATGAATGAAACAGCAAACTTCCTGCTCTCAGAGGGCTCACAATCTAGCTGGGGGCAACAGGTGGTAAGCTTGTAAGATGTAATATATCTGGAGTCATATGCTCTGAAGAAATGTAAAGCAGAGTAAAAGCTATGCAATGATGGACACTATTTTTGACAGAAGGAAAGCTTCATCTCTCTCTGTCTCTCTGTGTCTCTCTTGGTCTTTCTGTGTGTGTCTCTCTCTCTGACAAGGAAGTTTTCTCTGAGAAATGGCATTTGGGAAGGGAACTGAGTGAAGTATAGGAGACAAGCCCGGAGGGATACCCACAGGAAGAGAGTACTAAACAGAAAGATCAGTAAGTACCAGGCTCTGAAGCAGGTGCACACTTGGACTTTGGAGCAGCAGTGAGTGGGGATGGCTGGAGTAAGGGGGCAAGGCAGAGTGTCAGAGGGGTGGCTGAGAGTCCTCTCCTTGGCGGGATCTTCAGGCCAGGGGAAGAACCAGCAGATGAATGGTGAAGATGAGCAGGCCAAAGCAGCACTCAAGGCCCCTAGTTTTTGTTGTTGTTGGTTTTCCTTCTTGGCTTCTCATCCACCCTTCTTTGTGTCAGCGTAGTCATTCGGTGGACATCTGTATCCAGTAGGAACCTTAAAAATCATTCCATTTCTTGACCATTGGGCTTCTCCTTGATTCTGGAGAACTTAGTGATTCCTGAGAACTGGAACTGGGATATCTGCTATAGAGAAGATATTTGAATAAACTCCATCCCAGCATTTATTCTGTCTTTTCTGTTTAGTACCATGATTCATAGCGTTGTTATTAATATTAGGTGCTTCCTCAAAATAACTTATTTTATTGACTGCCTAGGAAGGTTTAATTATACATTTGGAAACCCCACTGATTAGGCTTTGAGAAATTCATCCAGATTGTTTGCTCTCCAATAAACACAAGGGCCATGTTTACCTTTCTCAGAAACAAAAACTTATTATCAATTGCCTGTTTTCCTCAGAAGCAAATACTTTTAAATTTGAGAAATATTACAAAGCAGAGTTTTCCTGAAAATGCAAACCAATCTATCAAGAATGTGTTTGATGATATAAAACAGACCAATGGAGCTACAGGAATCTTTCCTGATCAGAGGGGAAACCTGTTTTGGAAGATATTGAATTGTAACCCCTATGTGTGGTGTGCATATGTAGTGTGGAATTGTGTGTGTGTGTGTGTGTGTGTGTGTGTGTGCAGGTATATTTATGTGTATATATATACACAAACACATTTATATGCAAATATACATGCACAGTATATGTATGCATACATACCAATTTGAACAAATAGAAAAGGGAGGAGATGTCACTAAGATTAGTTTACAAAAGAACTGTGGCCTCCATTTTGTGTACTTTCTCACACTCTTACTTGTTCCCCTGAGGGAAGCCAGCTGCCCTATGGAGAGGCCCACTGGGTAGGGAACTGATGGCCTTTCCCAACAGCCAATGAGGATCTGAGGCCACCGGAGTGAATCCAGAAGCTGATCCTCCTCAGTCAATCTTTGAGATAGCTGATGCCTCAGCAGATGGCTTGATTACAGTCAGTAACACACCATGAGCCGGAGGCACCAGGATGAATTGTGCTGGATTCCCAACCCATGAAATCTGTGAGGTAATATTTGTTGTTTTAAGTCACTAAGCTTTGGGATAATTTGTTATCCAGTAATAGAGAACTAATAAATAGCACATAGACAGATGTTTTTCTTCTAGCTTTTCCTTGACATTCTGATTCAAAGAAATATTTTAGGAGTATAATGCTTACTACAAGAGCTAATGGTTGCATTATTCCATAAGTGTAAGCTCAGAATAAAGGTACCAATTGTCTTACTATAGAAACCAAAAAGCAAGTAACTTGTCAAAGCATTTTGAGCTGAAATAGTAAAACAAGTACTTTAAAATTCTTTCCACTTTTGCATTGCTCTGAAATATATTAAAACATAATGAAAGAGGATAATCAGGCCAGCACCAATTGGCATCTATAGCACATGCCCGCTGAGGGGCAAGGTGCAGAGGGTGCACAGGGCCCTGTCTCCAGTGGCTTGCAGTCAAGCTCACACCATATAGCTTCCCAGTGTTAGCAACACCATTTAACTGGTGTGGAGAAAACTCACGATTCTCTTTAAGCAGGTTTCTACAATTTGGATTATAACTTCATCAATTCTGGTTACTGGCATTGGCTTTTATACAAGACAAGCAGGATGAAAAACCATGAACTGGGTCTAAAGATACGGGTCTGAAGTAAAGTAAGGACTGAGATATCATCCCTTTCACTTACCTGAAAAATTCCACCAGGTACGAAGGAGTTATAAATGTTGTTTTAGGATTTGAGAGCTAAGTAGTTATATGGTTTACTAGTAGTTATATATTGTAGAGAATGGTTTACTCCAGTGCAGGCACTTGGCTACTGATAAACAACTGGTGGTAAAAACAAAAAATATCCCCAGAAACATTGAAATGGCAGCAAAGCAAATAGTTATGTTTATGGAGGGAAAGAGGCCTCAGATAAACATATAAATAAACCAGAAATAAGAAGCACTGACAAAATCATGAACAGGTTTTATAAGCCTGCACTTCTGCAAATTTTATTTACTTAGCTAAATGTGAATGCAATATTGCTACAACTTATATAAAGAGTCAGGAAGCAAATGAGACTAGAATTACACTAGATATGCTGGCTAGGGTGCCTTTAAAACCTGTTTTTATGTCATAAAAATGGTTTGGGAATCCAATGATCTAATAACTATGGAAAACCAAAGCTCATAATAAATATTTTTGTTATCTCTTGTGCGGCTCCTAGTCTGTGATATATATATATATATATATATATATATATATATATATATATATATAAACACACACACACTCTGTAAGCATATTAGCGTTAAGAATTTGTTCCTTAATAAACCATCCCTTCTCCTTAGAACTTACCACTCTGTATGTATCCTTCTTCTCTAAACTTTGAATTCCTGAGTGGGACCTAATACATTTTTATTTATTTTTTATTTTAAATGTGTTTTTATTGATTTCAGAGAGAGGGAGAGATAGAAACATCAATGATGAGGGAGAATCACTAATTAGCTCCCTGCTGCATGCACCACACTGGGAATGGAGCCTGCAACCCCAGGCATGTGCCCTGACCGGGAATCAAACTATAACCTCCTGGTTCATAGGTCAACGCTCACTCATTGAGCCATAGCAGTCAGTCTAATTCATTTTTACAGTCCCTAGGTAGCTCAATGACTGGCACATAGTAGATGACCAAAATCTACCAACTACACATATAAGTGGTAAAGTGAAGGAGCTGAAGGAGGACTTGGGGGGAAGCCTCCATACCATAATCCTTCATGAGAGGACTGTCTCACCAGACCTTTGCCCCCAGCCCCTAAAGAACCACCAGCCACAATGTGAACTGGAGGGGTTGCCCTGGAATGCAACTCTGCTCCCCAGCTGCTCTCATCATCTTGAATCTCGGGCTGTTGTTTCTGACCCAGCTCCTTTATTCCATCTTCCACCTTCCACTTCCATGCTGGGGTGGGGTTTCCCAGCATGGCTTCACCACGACAGGGCAAGCAGATAGAGATAAAGCCTTCCCATCACCGAGGAGTCAACTGTTAGTCGGAGCTATTTTTTTTTTTCATAACCTGAGAAAAATTAAACAGAGTCAAATAAATGCAACCAGAAATCAATGTTTATCTATTGTAGTCAAACTAGTGTGTTCAGAAGTCTTTATTGTTAAGGAACTTTTGTAATATTGTCATGAGAAGGACGTCCTGACAGAATGAAAAGGTTTACTGTGAGATCATTTAAAAAGGATGGCCTAGCCCTAACCGGTTTGGCTCGGTGGATAGAGCGTTGCCCTTGGACTGAAGGGTCCCAGGTTCAATTCTGGCCAAGGGCATGTACCTTGGTTGCCACCACATCCCCAGTAGGGGGTGTGCAGGAGGCAGCTGATTGATGTTTCTCTCTCATAGATGTTTCTAACTCTCTATCCCTCTTCCTTCCTCTCTGTAAATAAAAAAAAAATCCTCAGGTGAGGAAATAAATAAATAATCAATAAATCAAAAAGGATAGTCTATAAATATCTATGGAGTGACACTTTTTCAACACTGGCTCAAAGCACAATGCCACGGGCATGCTCGGAGCTGTCTTACTACCTGCCCACTGACAGTATAAAGTACCTACATAGATATTCTCATGTCATCTGTGAAGGAGGAAGCCACCCCTTCACAAAATGGGAAACTGAACTGCCATAAGTGCTTTCTTCATCTGGGATGAATGTGGCAAACGAAGACTCCTTCTTGGCAGGTAGCTGTTAATCAGTCATGGAGCTTAGTTCTGCTAGTCCTGGGCATGACCCAGAATCCTTGGTCAATCCAGCTAAGCATAGCTACATCAATTGGTGGCATGTGAGAGGATATGTATCCCTAAGGACATATCAAATGCTGTGGTGCCCATGGATCAATCGTTTGTAGGTATCTTAGCAATAGGGGCATAAAAATTCGTCAGATGAGTATCCTGAAACTCAGGGAGACTGTCAATTGACCAAGACCACGTAGAAAACAGAAGGCAGAGTAGGATCTGAATATAGAATGTCTAACCTGGAAGTCTTCAATAGTATGGGGCGGCTTTTCTTTTCACTTCAGTACTGTGTTCCATATTCCTAAGAGAAAACATCTGGAAGAGATGAGTAGAGCTAAGACCTCTGTGTCTTTCCTGATTATAATTCTCCTTTACTAGCTTTTTTTGCCAAATTATGGTTAGACAGCCATTACTTTTTGTCCAAACTCCTTGTTGTCTGGAGCCTGAAGTTCATAGTTTTAAATATACTATTCCCCACTCTTGGCAGATGCTCTTCTCTATTTTCTGCACTACAATTCTGCCAAAGTATTTTCATCATGAAGCCTTTTATATAAAGCTCTAGACTCTTAGAGAACATATCCAAAATACACTCAAGATTAAAATTACGAAGTAAACACGTGAACCTACAAAGAATTTTGGAATAGTTGAAAACATGGCAGAGCCCTGGTGGTTTGATGAGAGATCTTACCAAACATGCATTTCAAAAACTATTTCAGAGCAAAGAAAAGTGGGAAGCTTCTCACCTCATTCCATGAGGCTGGACAAAATTCTGAGACCAAAATTGGTGAAAAGAGGAAGAAGACGAGGGGGAGAAGGAGAACAAGAGGCAAAAGCAGCAGCAGAAGAAATTAAACCAAAACAAAGCTCTGCAGAGTTCCTTGCAGAAGCAGAAGAGCCTGTGATACCTCAAACTCTGTCTCCCTCTGGTGACCACTCTTACTATGTCCAGATTCCTGCACAGGCTGCAGCTTGCCCTGTTATCCTGAGGAGAAGCCTCTGTTGATACATAGGCTCACTCTTTCCCTTTGAAGACTCAAATGGGAGCTCCAGATTGGGGCTGTGTCTCACCAGTAATGAATGCCATTCAACCACCTGGGCCTGAGTGCCAGCTCTGCCACTACCGTGAGAAGCCAGAGCATTATTGAAACACCATGCCTGTTCCCTCATCTGTATGAAGGTGTGAGAACCACAGGTGGCTGTGAGAGGTGAACAAGAACTTCCATCAGCAGTTGCGCTGTGCCTGGCAGAGAGCACTCAGGCTATTGCAGTGCTAGGGCCCATGAAGACACTTGTTCTTAGAGAGTGTGGTTTCTCAGCAAAACTAAGGCATCTGCAAAGGAGTCACTAGCTATGAAAAGATGGGTGGGGGGTGGTATATTGTATTAGGAGTCAGTTTCCTTGCAGGAATTCACAGCTGGTATTTTCAAGTCAGATCCTAGAGCTTATAAAGCATATAAACACACACACACACACACACACACACACACACACACACACACTCGCCAAAAAATAATAATAAAATAAAATAAAAAATTCCCCAGACTCTGGTTACCAGAAGAATTTAGAGATTTCTATCTATGGGAGATTCCATGGATCAAATCCTGATTCCACCACTTTTCAGCTGTTTGACATTGTGTAAATGATTTGGCTTTTCTGAGTCATAATCTCTTCCTCTGTAAAATGAGAGTAAGCTGGCTCCCCATCTCAACAGTGTTCTTGGGACTATGGAATCAGTGGGACCACCCAGGGGAAGAACCTTGGTTACAACCTCTTTGCCTTCCAGGAGAAATTTGTGTCACAAGGAGATAGGAATTTTTTTCTTGCAATTTCACTGTAAGGTTGACTGAAAATGATGATCTCATTGTTAGGTCCCCAGCTGGTCCCTGAAGCACGAGGCCTATTAAACTGGGGTAGGGTGGGGGATGAGGGCAGAGTGCTCACACTGGAGCATTTTGGGGGACAATTCTGCTGCACAAAGGGGTAGGCACAAAATCTCAAGAGGAACTCCAGGGGTCTTGGGAGCTTTTAGAATGTGAGATAAGATGAAGCCCCCAAGGAGAGACCCAGGCCCTCACTGCTTTCTGTACACTGCCTGAGGTGGGAGGGGCAGGGCCCCGCTGATCACCAGAGTCAGGGCAGAGACATTTTGTCAAAGGTGTCAGAGTAACCAACTCCCAGTCCAGTTGAAACAATGATTTCATAATTAATAAAGTTCCCAAATAGCTTCCATCCAGAGAAGAGTCCAGAAATGGTGTATGTAGCACGGTAAGAAAAGGCTGTTTCAGGGTCTCTGTTAATGAAGACATCACATGAAGTATTCTCAGAAAAGGCTTTTTTGTAGGCTTCAAAGTTTTAAAAATTAATTAACTTTTACATTCAGCGTCCCACGAATTTCACATCTGCCACTGATTCTCTAACTAATTAGAAAAGCTGTTGAATTGTTAGATGTTTGCACAGTACAAATTAGGGAATAATTAACAGACAGTGTGTATGCTAATGACAGCAAGGCTGATAAACCAGTGTTTACACCAACAAAAGAACCTTCCTTCCCATGGCTCTTTGAGCTCATTTCTGTTAGAAACCTGTATGAGTAGAGGAACAAATCTCTTCTGATAGTTGGCTGGTAGTTGTTTGAAACTATGCAATATCCAGGGAGAAGACATATCCTCTGAAGTCTTTTAGCTTCAAAAGTCTCCTAGAGAACACTGCAACCATGCAATACCTGTTTTCAGGTATAATCGGGTGAGAACTCCCACCACTCACATTACTGTCTGATAATTACTTTGGAGTGCTTCCAGATACACATCTCAAAGGGTCTCCTCTCTGTGGAACTGCAGCCCGGTAGGAGCCAAACAGGTCCAGCTCTCACAGGACAAAGCAGGGTCCATGCTGACTGTTTCATGGCCCCAGGTAGTTTCCCCCATTATCACTCAGCCATTTTGCCTTTATAATCTTATGCACTAAAGATGATCTGATTCAACGTAGAATAAGGAACATGCTGTTTGTGTAACACACAGTAGTTTGTCATAGAAAGTAATAATTGAAATGTAAGGCATTTCACTCACCCACAGAAAGTCACTCTCTTACTGAAGATGCAAAATAGACACTGAGAGCCAGTATGAGATAGGATATGAGGGATTATAAAAATGAGGTCTCGGTGAAGGTTTCTGAAGCCAGAGCCCCTGACTCAGCCTCAGAAGAGAGTGATGACATTGATGAGCACGTGTATCCCTTAATGTAATGACTCTTATGAGACCCCTGCTTCCCTGTGGTTCTGGTTCCTTTGTAGAAGGAAATTGCCACAGGATAGCCTGGCAGAGGTCATGATCTATGGGGCCCAGATGATACCAGCATATCATTAATTACAATTGCCATTATCCCCTCTTAAGGAATACTTGTCCACTATTAGGTCATCCTATGGCCATTTGCAACCTCCATAGAAATGTCCTGATTCTCTAAGCCTGTGAGCCTTTTCCCACTTTGTGGATTTAGCTGTACTCACATCAAGTTCTTTGGCCAACACTGTCAGCAGGCTCTCAGCCATTGCCTTGGTCTGTTTATCCATATCAAGTGAATCTGCACCAATATACCTATATCAGGCTGTTCCTTAGGGCCTGAGGTCACATGTTGTAAGTCCACAGGCCAGAGAGGGTACCACAAATGATTGTGGAGACACACAAACTCGAGGGCACAGACTCCTTCTACAGAAAGCAGCCACTACTTGGCTCTGGCAACTTGGGCATATGGATTGATCATCACCAGAACTTTCTGACTTCTCAAGAGAAATGAGAACACTGGATATGCACAGGAAGTTTGCCAATTTTGGAAATGTTAACAAATTACAAACCTGCAAGTCAAACAAAATAACACACACACACAAACTTGTACTATATTCATTCTACACGTGGCCTAGATAAAATCTGCCTCAGGCTGATGATCTCAGTCTCAACAGATATAAACAAACAGAAAGTGCCAGTAGGATTTACAGATGGGTGATTCTGGCATGAGCTGGGAGGGTCACAGAAGACTGCAATAAGGGCTGTGCCAATTCTGTTGCTTTTTACCAAGGATATGACCTCTGGTTCCCCTGCTTATGTTTTTTTTTTTACCATTTTAAAATTGGGGATTTTTTTAATTTTATAAAATATTTTTAATTTTGAAAATATCCTGTTAAGTCTGTATGTCCCTAGAATGCTGCTCCTGTCAGTTCATGTGTGTTTTATGATGTCATATGTTGGCCTAGATTAGATAAATCCCCCAGGGAAAACATAAAGGAATCCTAACACATATCATTTTTTTAACCTAAAAAATGATATTCTGCTAAAAAAACCCCACCAAAACATTTACTCTCAGAAGACATATCTGCAGCTGAATGTTGCCTTAAGAAACTGGAAATGCTTCATGTCTATTAAGAGCTTGTGTATGGAACAAAATTAAACTGACATTCCAAAAATAGTTATGAAATGTTCCTTTTTTATGATAGTGAAGGTCTGCTTCTATAATAACAAGCACCTTTTTTTGGGGGGGGGAGTCAGTTTTATTTTTTAATTCTTTATTGTTTAAAATATTACATATAGTATTACATATGTCTCCTTTTCCCACCATTGATCACTCCCCAGCCATCCACATCCCCCAGAATATGCCATCACCCCCCTAGTGTCTATGTCCATTGGTTATGCTTATATGCATGCATACAAGACCTTTGATCTCTTACCTCCCAGCCTTCCCTCTGAAGTTTGACCATCTGTCCAATGCTTCTATGTCTCTGGCTCTATTTTTGTCCATCAGTTTATGTTGTTGATTATATTCCACAAATGAGTGAGATCTTTCTCTAACTGGCTTATTTTACTTAGCATAATGGTCTCGAAGTCCATCCATGCTGTTGCAAATGGTAAGAGGTCTTTCTTTTTTATAACAGCATAGTATTCCATTGTATAGATGTGCCACAGTTTTTTAATTCACTCATCTGCTGATGGGCATTTAGGCTGTTTCCAAATCTTAGCTAGTACAAATTGTGCTATGAACATAGGGGTACATATGTCCTTTCTGATTGGTTTTTCTGATTTCTTGGGATATATTCCTAGAAGTGGGATTACCAGATCAAATGGGAGTTCCATTTTTAATTTTTTGAGGAAACGCTGTACTGTTTTTCCACAGTGGCTGTACCAGTCTGCATTCCCACCAGCAGTGTACGAGGTTCCTTTTTCTCCACATCCTTATCGCACTTGTCATTTGTTGATTTGTTGATTATAGCTACATCTTTTTTTTTTAATATCATTTTTAAGGGATAAAATTGCTTTAAAATTTTATAATGCCTGCAATTATATATTAGAGAAAATTACTTTATTTTTCCTGGTACATTTTTAATATGCTTTTTTATTTTTTAAAAATTAGGTTAGCCTAGTTACTGTGGCTCAGTAGTTGAGCATTGAGCCATGAATCAGGAGGTCACTAGTTGGATTCCTGGTCAGGGCACACCCCCAAGTTTCAGGCTCAATCCCCAGTAGGGGGTGTACAGGAGGCAGCTAATTGATCTCTCTCTCTCCTCTTCCTCTAAAATCAATAAATCATCAACATTTTTTAAACATTTAAGTTAGTTTATATATAGTAAAATCACCCTCCTTTGCATGCAATCCTATGACTTTGGACAACAATATAGTTTGGGTAACACCTTATGCTTTGTTTTGATGTAGGAAGTCAAATATAAAGGCAGAAACCTAGATTCATTAATTGCTTCAATTTATTCTTTTCACTTATTCAAGCATTTCAGCCCCTGTTACTAGTATGTACCAGGCATTGGGACTACAAAGGAGCACAAGGAGCTTTCAAGGAGCTTTCTGTTCTGTAGAGGAGCCAGACACTTAAAAAATGACGATGCAGTAAGATAACTGCTATACAGATTATCTGTACAGACATCACTCCCATTTATTTCACTAATAAAATCTGATCCACTTATCAGTACCAGGTCCATTGTTAAGTGTTGAGAGTAAAACTTATGGGTAAGAGAGTCCCCAGCCAGCTCACAGGCCAGCTGGGGAGCAATTAGATACAGAGAGGTGAGTGCTCTTCTGGGGACAGAAAGGGATCTGTGGGGTCAAGAAAGGGGGCTGGAGAAAGCTGCATCTTACACTGGGAGCAAAAGGGAAGGCATGCTGGGAAGGGTTGCAGGCTCATGGTGAATTCCCTGTGCAATTCCTCCAGCACAGCCCAATTCCAGAAGAGGTTGTAGAAACCTTCACCAAGGGGTAAAGAGGTTGCTTAGTAGATTGATTTATGACTGCTTAATGATGGAGAAAATGTGTGAGAGTACATTTACACTAAACTACAATCCAAGAAAGCTTCCTGTTTTTTTTCTGCTCCAATAAGGCAGAGAAAAATGGTTGTCCTGCTGACAGGGAGTCCATGATCCATGAGTTGGCAGTGCCCAGAAAGTCATGTATTAGTAGGGGAGGACAAGAACAGGCCCGGATGTTTGGTACCAGCCACTCCAACCGGCCTCTGCTGGCCCTGCTCCAGGTGCTGACAGCCAAAGGCTAGTCCCATGATAAAGTAGACATTGGCGGAGCTTGTTCCGAGCCAGCCAAGGGGTGTCGAGATAAGTGTGCCTAATGGGCTGCCTTGGTTCCTCTGTCAATCTCAAGGCAGGCAGATGATGGTCAGAAGGCTGCCAGAGCGAAAGGTTCGCTAGACTGGAATGCTTGGCTTCATTCAGATCCACTGGCAGAGTCTTCTATGTCTTCTATCATGTTGGGTGATGTTCACCAGTGGATAAAGGGAGCAGTTAATTTAAATGATAGGAAATTATTGGCTTAAATACTGTTCCCTGTTCATACCCCATCTTTCCAAAACAAATGAATGGAAATCTCTATCTCAAGCCAACAACTCGACTTCATCCTCTCTTGCCCCCACCCACACCATCACAGTCTCATCTGCATCTCTATGTCTTTCTAAATGCTGGATGGTTTGCAAAGCAATAATTAGAATCAGGTAGACTGGGAATTTTCGACTTGTGCACCATTGACATCTTGGGCTGGATAATTCTGCGTGGTGGGTACAGACCTGTGCCTGGCAAGATATGTGGCAGTATCCCTAACCTCTACCCACTAGATGCCAGTAGCATGCCTTCTAGGCTTGGTAACCACCAATGTCTCCAGACATTATTTACTGTTCCCCAGGGTGCAAAATTGCCTTTTGTTGAGAAACACTGAGATATATGTGGACTTGAATCCTGATTCTGCCACTCAGGAAGTTATTTAGTGTCTGAATCCTGATATCCTTGTTCATTTAATATTGTTTATGGTTGTTATAAACCATAAACAATATTAAATTGAGAAAAGTTTAAAGTTGCTTAATTGTTAGCATGTGGTAGATCCTCAAAGGGCAGCTGTTAATAACATTTCAGTACTCTGTGCATTTTCCTAGATAATTTTTTATTATGGTAATTTCTGATTTCTGGTGACTAAGGAGTTCAAGAAGAGCTGTGGAACTGACAGAAATTTCCTTGGCTCTCTCCCTGACCATGTAAGAAAACTTGGCTTGGATTGCATTACCTAAACGTATAGTTTAGAGTCTCTCTCCAGGAAAGCTGCTGTCTTCAACATTCCTGTAGAGTAGGATCAGCAGCCTTGTGAGCATGGAGAGACCTGGGCCTCGTTCCTGTGGACTCTGGGGTTGGACTTTCCCCCTTCACTTTCCATTATGAGCATGTAGGTCACTGATGGATTCTGAAGCCAAGGGTTGAATTCCCAGCTTTTGGGATTCAGGGCTTAGGTCAGACACAAACAGATTTAGTAGTAAAGTTTTTAAATGGTGTGTAAAGGGAGAGTCATTTCTTGAACTAAGTTATAATTTTGAGAAAAATGGCCTTTCATGGTTGTTGATCAGGGTTTAAGGAATGTCCTCCCTCTACCTCCACCACCCTACCACCCACCCTCTTCCCTTCCTCTCTATTTCTGAGAATACGAACATTTTAGCAATTACTTTGAAAAGCATCCTTCAAGAAATTAATGTTCTTTTCTTGGCTGATTTAAAAGAATAAAGGAGTGGGAGAGGCATGTTTTATAGTTTAATAAAAAATATAAGGCAATATGGCAGTCCTCCTTTCTTCTCTCCTCTTTCAACTCCCTCTTCCTCTCTCGCTCTTTGTCTTTTTCTTTTTATCTACCTATCTATCATCTATCTAAATGTTTTTTGTTTGCTCTAGACCTGCCTATGCATGATGATTATTACTAATCTAGAACATCATCCTAATTGAAATAAGAATGACAAAAATAATTGTTCAAGTTTTCTAGAGTGAGCCACACTCAAATACAAGTGTACACTTTAATTGTATGTAGATTTTGGTCAAACTGGTATTCCTTTGGAAGCACTTGAGTATTAGGTACCTAAGATCCAAAGTGGAGTAAGGCAATTTTTATCACAAGAAGTAAGGAATCTAATTGGGAGAGAATAGATAACAGAATTGTTATAAAGATTAAATTAGAAAACTAACTGGAAAGAGATTAGAACAGTGTTCACACAGAATAAGTGGCTAACAAATTTTAGGAAAAAGAAGGAGAAACTGTAAGTAGGAGAGAAAATGAAGAAAAGAAGGAGGGAGAGAGGAAAAAAGGAAGGAAGGACCCTACAGAGTAGTATAGATTAAGTGACAAATGAGGGGCACAGATCATTGTTTAGGAATTTAGAGAATATTCCAAGGCATGGGTTATTCACAGACAACTCCTTTAGATAAACATGAAGAGACATATGAAATGTCAAGTAGTGAGTAAGAACAGAGGCCTCATGTTAGCTAATAACTTAAATATTTCTAAGAGATAAATACTCATGAGGCAACATTCCACTAAACATGATTTCTTTGGAATTGTTAGAATTCTCTTCTGAGCTCCCTGAAACATCAAGCTAATGTAGGTCTGTAGAACCATCTATTCTTAGCATCTTAAACCCCAATTTTTAGAATGTAAGCATAAGATTGTCTACATAGTGGGTATTCCATGTCTGATGGAGAGACCAAAGCAAATCGAAAGAAGAAAGGGGCACAGCTGTTCTCCTAAAAGGCAACCAGAAAGAGTGAGACGTGCCTTTGCTTATCCACTCTAACTGGTTCCCATCAGTTTCTCTCAATGTAGAGTTGTAAGTTATTTAAGTCACTACCTGCTTTGTAAGTAGTAATTCTTCATATTAGTCATAAGTTTACCTCTTTTGGACTCTCAGATTCATATATGAATCCCTAAATATTACAGTTCCTATACAAAACAAAAAACACCCATCTCCAACTCTAAGTATTTCAGTTAATTATTGGTCAGCACTAGAACTGTTAATTCTTGCCCAAATATGTTTTTAGGATCAACCAGGATCAAGTATTTATTTCCATTTAGAGCAAGAGGCTTTGTTCATTGTATCCTGGCTTACAGGGTAACTTTACAGAGAGAAGTGTGTGTGTGTGTGTGTGTGTGTGTGTGTGTGTGTGTGTGTGCGCGCGCGCGCGCGCGCGTTTCTTGCTTCTTAGTTGTGGGCACCTTTAAGAAAGTACATGATAGCAAGCCTGGACCCAGCAGTATGGGACCCTGTCCAAAGTAAATACTTTGGAATTCCTTCAAACTTATACAATCTTTGTATGTTTTTTTTAACTTTTATTTAGTAGGAATGAGGAGGTTGATTTTTCATTAATAAAAGTTGTATACCTTTCTTGGTTCTTAAAAAAATGAAGATGATTACACATAAAGTGTGTGTGTATATAATTTTTTTCTTAAAACACATATTGATTTCAGAGAGGAAAGGAGAGAGAGAAACATTAATGATGAGAGAAAATCATTGATCTGCTGCCTTCAGTGATTGAACCAGAACATAAGCATATGCCTTGACGTGGAATTGAACCATGACCTCCTGACTTCATATATCCATGCTCAACCACTGAGCAACATTGGCGGGGCTATTTTTTCTTTTTATTTACTTGTAATTGTCTTGGAATTTCCCCCTTCTAGACTAATTTCTTTTTTATTTATTTATTTAGTATTATTTTTTATCTTATATATATTTTTTTTGTTTAAAGTATTCTAAATAGTAGTACATATGTCTTTTTTTTTCCCTACTGACCTTTCCCTGGCCCTCCCCACCCCCCATTACATACCCTCACCTGTCCCCCCCCACCCCCACCCCCACTAATGCCCTGTATCCATTGGCTATACTTACATACATGCATAAAAGTCCTTTGGTTGATCTCTTACAGGGCCCCCACCCCCCCCCCCCACCAATCTCCCCTGCCTTCCCACTGTAGCATGAAAGTCTGTTCATTGCTTCTTTGCCTTTGTATCTGTCTCCCCACTCTCCCTCCCCCAACTCTTGTCTTTAAAAACATCTTGCCTTTGTAGGCTAGACTTAAACTTATAAGAGCAAGAAAAATGTTTGAGTCCCAATTTCAATGTCCAATAGTTGTGAGTCCCAGTTTCAATGTCAAACAGTTCCTTATGTGTACATGTCATCAATGGTATCTGGATTGTGGACAAATGGTGGTAATGCAGGTCCGACCCTCTCTGGTTTGGTCCTAGGCTAGACTAATTTCTTGAGAAGCATAATATCTAAACTTCAGCTATTAATGACTTATTCTCAGTAAACTTCACTCTGGTGCAGTTGTGCTGGGCAGCTATCCCTTCAGGAGGAGGGTTTTTATAGTTACACATGAGAAGTTGTCTACCTTGTGGGAAGCAGGGGCCCAGAGAAGGTCAAGCTTGCATTCCACATTCCAGCCCACCTCTTTCTTCCACCCCATTTATTTTTCTCTAGATATTGAATTTCCTCTGTTGCCATTTGCCTTCTAAATCTTTCCCTCCCTGACTGCTGACTCCTCTGCACAGAGAGATTTGTCTTCTTTCTTACCCAGCTAGAGTTCCACTCTCTGAGTTCTCATGGTAGTCCAATTGATTAAAAACATTTATATTAAAGGGTGAAGAGGCCTAATGAACATTTGCAGTTTGAAAAAAAAATGGTTTGATGTCTTACCTGGTCTTCTAGAACCTGAAGTTCAAGGGATAAGGAATGAACGCATGCGAGCGCTTCACTTCTCTCTGTAAAGTTACCCTGTAAGCCAGGATACAATAAACAAAGCCTTGCTTTGGGAGAAATACCCTTGTATTAATAGGTTTAGAGTTATAATCTTCAACATTTTTCAAATTAAGCCAAACTAGCAAACAATGGTTTTCAGAGAAAGGGATTTCCTAAACCACTACAATTTTTATGGTCTGCAGTGGCACATATTACAGAAACATACTCTATGATTTAACAAAAGTCAAATAGTAAGGATCCCTTAGGTCACCTTGACATAGAGCCAGAGCAGAGACCCTTATTCTCACTTTGCCATTAAAGTATTTTATCCTTAATCCTGGATCTCAAGAGCACCGTGACCCAGTCAAGTTGACACAAAATTAACCATCCCATTCACACAAATATCCAGTTGTTCTGGGTTCACTTTTTTGAAAATACTATCCATTTCCCATCTTGGGAACTTTGTCAAAAATCATGTGGTCATATATGTATGACTCTATTCTACTCCATTGATCTATGTATTTATCTTTACACCAATACAACTGTCTTGATTTCTGCAATTTTGCAGCAAACCTTGAACTCAAAGACTATAAATCCTCCAACTTGTTTCTTTTTTCCAAAATTACTCTGGTTTTTCTATGTCCTTTGAATGTCTATATGCGTTTTAAAATCAGCATGCTAATGTTTTAAAAAGAATAAAATTCTGTCAAAGCTTTGATTGGGATTATATTGACACTACAGATCAATTTGGGACAATTTACATCTTAACAATATTAAATTTACAATAAAAAATGGTTTCTCAAAGAACCAAGATGGTGGCATAAGATATACACCTATACATGCTGTCTCTCACAACCACACCAAAACTACAACTAAAAGACAAAACAACTATCACCCAGAAGTACGAGAAAGCTGGTGGAGTGGAAGTTATACAACTAGAAGAAAAGTAAAAAGTGCATTCAGACCAGGTAGGACGTGTAGAGGCTCAGAACAGCAGAGGTATGGAGACACGTGCAAATCCAGCTGGCTGCACTGCTGTTTTTCAATTGGGAGGGAGTTACAAGTTCTCGACTCTCTGAACTCCAGTTTCTGATGAGATTCTGGGGACCCAGACTCATAAAGGGAGAAACTGGACTGCCTGCCATCAGATCAGAAAGGGAGGGTGGCTCTCTCATAGAGTTGCACACTAGAATCATTGTTTACTGGGCTAGGGTGCGGGACACAGGACACTGAACGGAATGTGGCAGAGAGGGCTGACTGGCAGACATTGCTGTTTGCCACACCCTAGCCTAGAGACTCTCTGAGACCCCATCTTGAACAATTTACAAACCCACCCAGCTGTGTGGAGACTTTTGCATATGAATGGCCTGCCCTCTGGCAGCTTAACCTAACAAATTACAACTGGGTCAGACAACTCCAAAACTTCCAAACTCCAAGCTAAGAGGAGAAATTGGCAAATCTCTTTGTAGCTCCTCCTGGGAGGCCTCAGACACTAGCTGACTTGCACCTTCTTGGAGATCCAGGAACCAGTGTACCTAGAGGTCAGTGTGAGATGACACCAGATTTCAACTCCTCACATACATAAGAGACACACTCAAGAGGCAGATTCGGTGAGCACCAAAGCCCCACTGAAGCAAGTTCTCCCCAGTAAGGGTGTGTCTCCAGCACAGCAGTTCTTCCATTAATAGACACAGCTAATCCTCAAAGTCAATTGGCCTAGAGGTCAATTCCTCCCAGTGTACTAATAGCAATCAAGGCTTAACTACAACAAGACTGTGAACCCAGCCCACAAAGGGGTGCACCAAGAGTGTCCACCTCAGGTGATTGGGAATGCTGAGCTAATGGGCCCTAAGGACAACTAGCACACAAAGCTACTCCATCAACACTGGGAAACAGCCAAAATGTGGAGACCAAGAAACATGTCATGAATGAAAGAAATGGAGGAAAGCAAATTACTGGACATGGAGTTCAAAATCACATTTATAAGGTTACTCAAGAATCTTCTATAAACTGCTGACAAACTTAGTGAGACCTCTGAGAAACTTAGTGAGATCTTCAAAGATCTTAATGAGAATGCCAAAAAAAAAAAAGGAAAAGGACCAGTCAGAAATTAAGCATTCACTGTCTGAAATAAAGAATAATATACAGAAATCCAACAGCAGACTAGAGGACCCCCAAGAATCAAATCAAAGATCTGGAATATGAGGAAGCAAAAAACACCCTAACAGAAATCAAAAAGAAAAAAGAGTTCAAAAGATAGTGAAGATAGTATAAGGAGCCTCTGGGACAACTTCAAGCATACCAACATCAGAATTATGGGGGTGCAAGAAGAGAGAGAGCAAGATACTAAAAACCTATTTGAAGAAATAATGACTGAAAACTTTTCCTACCTGGTGAAAGAAATGGACTTATTAAGTCCAGGAAGCACAAAGAACACCAAACAAAAAAAATCCAAAGAGCACCACATCATAATTAAAATGCCAAGGGCAAAAGACAAAGAGAGAATCTTGAAAGTAGCAAGAGAAAAACAGTTAGTTACCTACAAGGGAGTACCCATATGACTGTCAACTGATTTCTCAACAGAAACTATGCAGGCCAGAAGGGAGTGGAAAGAAATATACAAAGTGATGAATAGCAAGAACCTACAAGAGTGCTCTACCCAGCAAAGCTATCATTCAGAATTGAAGGTCAGATAAAGAGCTTCACAGACAAGAAAAAGCTAAAGGAGTTCATCACCACCAAACCAGGATTATCTGAAATGCTGAAGGGTATTCTTTAAGAAGAGGAGGAAGAAGAAAAAGGTAAAGATAAAAATTATGAACAACAAAGTGATAACAAATACATACCTATCAACAAGTGAATCTAAAAATCAAGTGAATAAAAAAATCCAATGAACAGAATAAACTGGTGAATATAATAGAGTTATGGGCACAGAAAGGGAATAGACTAACAATTCTTGGGAGAAAGGAGGAGTGAGGGGTGCAAGAAGAGATTGGACAAAAATCTTACACCTATGGATGAGGACAGTGGCGGGAGGTAAGGGCATGAGGTGGGGGGATGGGGAATCAGGTGGAGGAGAGCTATGGGGGCAAAAAAGAGGAACATCTGTAATAAACTGAACAATAAAGATTTATTTAAAAAATGGTTTCTCTGTTTTTTAAGTCTTCAATTTCTCTCAGCAATGTTTTATTTTGTTTGTTTGCTTGTGTTTCTTTTTTTTTAAATTTCAGAGTGCCTTACATGTGTTTTATTAAATTTATTCCTAAGTAGTCTCTGATGACTTTTTTTTAAATATATTTTATTGATTTTTTTTTACAGAGAGGAAGGGAAAGAGATAGTTAGAAACATCGATGAGAGAGAGAGACATCAATCAGCTGCCTCCTGCACACCCCACACTGGAGATGTGCCTGCAACCAAGGTACATGCCCTTGACCGGAATCGAACCTAAGACCTTTCAGTCCACAGGCCAATGCTCTATCCACTGAGCCAAACTGGTTTCAGCAGTCTCTGATTTCTTATGGCTATTATAAAATTTTCAATTATTCACTGCTGATATATAGAAATGCAATTTATTATTATTTACTAACCTGGTATCCTGAGACCTTACAAAATTCACTTATTAGTTCTTATAGCTTATTTTGTAGATTCCTTAGGATTTTCTGTGTATACAATCATGTCATCTGAAAGACAGTTTTACTATTTTTTTTCCCAATCTGCCGGCCTTTTATTGCTTGTCCTTGTCTTATTATACTGGCTAGGACTTCCATTACAATTTGAACTGCAGCAATGAGAGGGGACATCCTTGTCTTGTTCCAATTTTAGGAAAAGCAGTAAATCTTTCATCATGTTATAGAATATTAGCTGCAAGCTTTTCTAAGATGCCCTTTATCATGTTAAAAATGTTTCCTTTTTTTCTTGTTGGCTGAAAGTTTTTATTCATGAATAGGTATTAAGTTTTGTCAAATGCTTTTACTAAATCCATTAATGTAATCATACATTGCTTTATATTTTTTTTGTGTGTGTGTTATTGTGGTACATTACATTGAATGCTTTCAAAATGGTGAAAATCAACCTTGAGTTCTTAGAATAACTCCCACTGGGTCATAATGTATTATTCTTTGTCTTGCCAGGTTCAGTTTGCCAACATTTTGTTAAAAATTTTTGGCTTGTTTTTCTACATTTTTTAAAAGTGTATTATCTGGTTTTGATAGCAGGGTAATAAAAATAAATTAGAAAATGTACCTTCCATCTCTCTTTTCTGACTTTCTGTAAGATTATAAAGGATTGGTATTATTTTTCTTAAATGTTTGATAGAGTTCACCAGTGAAACCACCTTAATCTGAAGTTTCCTTTTCCTACCTTCATATATATGTGTGTGTGTGTGTGTGTGTGTGTGTATATATATGTGTATTAGAGGCCCAGTGCATGAAATTGCATCCAGGAGCTCTAGGGGGATGTCCAACTGATGGCTTAGGCCCACTCTGCTTAAGCCATCAGTCAGACATCCTTAGCCTGGACAGAGGAGAGGCTTTTGCCACTGCCGCTGCACTCGCCCAGCCGTGAACTCAGCTTCTGGCTGAGCAGTACTTCCCACTGGAGCACAGTGACCATCAGGCAAGCAGCTTCTGCATTGAGTGACCGCCTCTGTGGTGGTCAGTGACCAGTTGTTCCTCTGATCAGTTAATTTGTATATTAGCCTTTTATTATAGAGGATATATATACTGAGAGGCCAGATTATTACAACCACCCCATCAGTACTTCATTGGGCCACTTTTTGTCTTCAATACTGTGACAATTCTTCTTGGCATTGACTCCACAAGATGTTGAAAGGTGATGCGAGGAATCTGACACCATGCCTGATGAATAGCTCTGTCTAGTTCTGTGAGATTTGATGGTTGTGCAACCGGCTGCTTGATGGCTCTTTTAACTTCATTCTACAAATGCTCAATTGGATTGAGATCTGGTGATAGTGGGGGCTACCTAAGCAAGGTAAAGTCTCCCTCATGTTCTTGAAACCACTCCTGCACAATACGAGGACTGTGGCATGGTGCATTGTCTTGTTGGAAGAAGCCATCTCCATTGGGATAGGCCATCAACATGATAGGATGAACTTAATCACCAATGATACTTAGGTATGTTGTGCTATTCAGAAGTTGTTCCACACAAATTAAAGGACCCAAATCATGCCAGGAAAACATGCCCCAAACCATAACACTGCCCCCACCAGCTTGAAGAGTTGTACTCATACATGTGGGGTGCATGCTTTCATATTGTTTATGTGAAATTCTCACTGTGCCTTCTGCATGATGCAACTGGAAATGTGATTCGTCAGACCACATGACTTTTTTCCAATGCTCAACTGTCCAATCCTTGTGTTCCTGTGTGAATCTGAGATGTTTTATCTTGGTAACTACAGATAGCAAAAGTGTTTGAACAGCCCTTCGGCTTCCATAACCCATATGATGCAGTGTTGGCTGATTTGCCTACAAATGTCAGATGGTCATGATGATCTAGCCACTCAGTGTATATTCTATATAATAAAAGCCCAGTAGCCAAGTGGCAGAATGACCAGAATGACCAGAACAACCACAGCCCCTCGCCCAGCTGGCACCACCCCTGATCAGCGCCCATTGGAGTAGGCCAACAGGATCCCATAGTGTACAAATTCATGCACCGAGCCTCTATTAAACCTTCTTTATTAAAATGATTCTATTTTCCAAAGTTTTTTTGTCAGTCTTATGTATGATTTGGTTGACATTGCTCATAATTTTTAAAAATCATAAATTCAACTTATTTATTTGATATAGGACTCTAATATATATGGGGTTATTCAGATTTTTTATTTTTTTGTGTCAATTTTGGTAATTTTGTCTTTCAAGGAATTTGGCTATTTTTCCTATGTTGTCAAATTTATTGTTTAAAATTGTTCATTTTATTCTCTTATCTTTTAAAGTGGCTGTAGAATCTACAGTAATAATGCCTTATCACTGATATTGATATTTTATGTCTTTTCTTGATTAACTTGGGGTTTATCAATTTATTAGATTTTTCCAAATAACTAGATTTTGTTTCATAGATTTTCTCTATTGTTAGTTTTCTTTTTCATTGATTTCTGCTCTCATTTTCATTACTTCCTTTATTCTATTTGGGTTGAATTGTTTTTCTTTTTATAGCTTCTTAATGTGGAAATTTACATGTGATATTAAACATTGTTTCCTCTCTAACATAAGCATTATAATCTAAAGTTTGCACTTATCACTGCTTTAACTGCATCCCACAAATTGTGATATTTTGTTTTCATTTTAAACTATTTTCTAATTTCCTTTGTTATATCTTCTTTGATCCAAAGATATATACAGAAAATTTAAACATAAGAAAATGAAATAATACCTTATTTGTATTTGTTACCTATTGTTTAGATGTTTATTGAGAACATCTTTTCATTAAATAATTTTCTGCAGCATCATTTTTAATAAGTGCATAGTTTTGGACATTATAGTTATATTATACAAAATTTATTTAAACTAAGCTCCTATTGTTGGATAGCTTAGTTATAAATTATTATGATAAATATCCTCATATATTAATCATTGTGCAACTAAGAATTTTTGTCTTTGTATTACTTTCTGTAAGTTGAATTTTTGGGTAATGATGTCCTTTTTCAAGGCAGTTACCCATTTTCATATTGACTTCTTGAGCCTAAGCCTATATTCTTTTACATGATTGAATTAATTTAGTTGGCAAACTTTCTGCTTGTTCAATTTTCTTTAAGGCTTTTTATTTGTTGATAGATGATTTTTGCAGAAAATTTTATTAAATATTTATATTGAAGAGACCAAATACTGATATTTGTTTCTTGATAAAATTTTTATTCCTATAGGCTGCATCATTCATAGTTGTGGCTATTTGGCATTCACAGTGATGAAAAATATTTAAACTGCCAACATGTGTAATTGAGGAGGTAGGTATTATATAAAGCTTATGGATTTTTAGGCTCTTGCAAATTGGAAATCTGGTAACACTGGGCCAGCATTCCTATATGGTAAGAGTTAGTGGGAAAGGAGTAATTACTTTAGATACACATGTGTTTTCCATTTCAGTACAGTTCTCACTCAGCCATTGTCATTGATTAGAATACAGATTGACACTTAGAGGTATTTGGGTTCACAATCTCTGGTTGATACGATAGAGCCTTTTAGAAAATTAATGTTAGTCATGTATAGGAAAACCATGATTTATCATTTCAGACCATTGGCATAGGCTCTCCACCAGGTGTACCAGTTAATAATGTGGATTTTGTAATATAAGAAAACATAATTTCAAGAGAAACATCAAAAGTGCTTTATTCAAAGTAACATCCATTGCTAGCTACACATTTCCCCCATCTTTCAGGTAAATTGTTGATACCATCTCACTAGAACTTTTCTTGTTTTGAGACAAACCATTCAGAGAACCAATTTTCCACTTCTTTGTATGTTTTGAAAAACTGCTCAGAACGTGCATGTGCCATCAATTGGAACAAGTGGTATTCTGAAGGAGCAAGATCTGGTGAATATAGCAGGTGGGTTAGTACTTCCCAGGCAAGACCTTTTATTGTCTTTAACTGGTTTTGAAGTGTGTGATGGTGCGTTATCATGAAGCAAAATTACTTTGCTGTGTCTTCTGGCACATTCTGGTTGTTTCACAATTAAAGTGGTTCAAATTGATTATTTGTTGTCAGTAGTGATCAATGTTAATGGTTTCACCTGGTTTTAGAAGCTCATAATACACCATACCTTCCTTATCCCACCAAAGGCAGAGCATTGTCTTCTTTCTGAAGCGATTTGGCCTTGCACTCGATGATGATAGTTGACCTGAATCAACCCATGATTCTGTGCATTTGAGATTCCCAAAATAAATCACTTTTCATCGCCAGTCATAATTCGATGCAAAAAAGGTTTTCTTTCATGCCGTTGAAGCAACATTTTACTTATGACTTTTCGGTTTTCAATTTGTCTTTTATTCAATTGATGTGGCACCCATTTTCCTTCCTTTCAAATCTTTCCCATTGCTTGTAAATAATTGTAAATTGTTTGCTGAGCAACGTTTAATCATTCTGCGAGTTGTTTTTGTGTTTTGACATGCATTTTCATCCTATAATGCTTGTAATTGTTGGTCTTCAAACTTTTTTGTTTGATCTGGATATTCTTTGTCTTTCACATTGAAATCATCACCTTGAAAGCATTTAAACCAGTGTTCACAAGTATCTTGAGATGGAACATATTCACCATAGCTTCCCAAAGTATAGGATTACTTTCAGCAGCACTTTTCTTCAAAATAAAGTAATGAATTAAAACTTTCTGCAAATGATCTTTTTTGGAGGCATGAAATTTGACATTTTTTAAGCATAAAAATAGCTATGATGTTAACACTTTCAGAAAAGTTGACATGTGAAATTTTGAAGCTTGCTGTCAATACAACAAAATAGCATACATATCAAATCACATATATATCAACATATGTGTAACTCCATCTATTTAAAAAAATTGCAATATTATCCGGTACACCTGATACATGTGGACATGGAAATGTTCCAGTGTCCATGCCTAGTATTCTGTTATGTCTCCTCTGCTTCCTTCTCCAAGAAATTCTACACTCCCATTTGGTACCCTATCATATTTATATTTCCAAAAGGAAACACCACTTTTTTGAGACACAGAACAGAGATCATCACTATGCTTTAATAAATATGAGTTTTTCTAGGCAAACATTACCTCTAGAATTAAGCAAACATAATGTCTCTCCAATTTTTCAGGTCTCCGTTTTAAGGGTATATTGAAGATAAAGGTACTGTCCATCAGCCTTTTTAAAATATACATTTTTATTGGTTTTAGAGAGGGAAAGAGATAGAAACATCAATGATGAGAATCATTGATTGGCTGCCTTTTGCATGCCCCACACAGGGGATTGACCCCATAACCCCAGAATGTGCCCTGACCTCCTGGTTCATAGGTTAATGCTCAACCAGCCCATCAGTCTTTAATTTATGACACAATTTTGCTAGGATCAAATTATTAATGTGGGATATTCACTGTTTATGCCCCTGCTCTATGCTACCAGCCAAAGAGAATGCACTAATTATTAGATCAATTTCCTGATTCTTTTTCTTCCTACAGAAAGGGCTTCTTTTCTGCTCAGAAAGAGGTAAGGTCAATCTAGATACTAAAGTGATATGGGAAAGAGATTGTAAGGAAAGGAGGAGAAAAGAGCATGCTCTGTTGAAAGAAGTTGTGGGAATTGTGAATTGAAATGCTCTGGATTGGCAAGTAGAGTGTTAGGAGAGAAGATGCAAGGAGGTTTTAATAAATACTTTTTTTTAATTGATTTTTTACAGAGAGGAAGGGAGAGAGATAGAAAGTCAGAAACATCGATGAGAGAGAGACATCGATCAGCTGCCTCCTGCACGCCCCACAGTGGAGATGTGCCCTCAAGCAAGGTACATGCCCGCAACCGGAATGAACCTTTCAGTCCGCAAGCCGATGCTCTATCCACTGAGCCAAGCTGGTCTCAGCTAATAAATACTTTTATGGTCTTTGAATTTGGATCCTCTTTATGGTTTTCAAGAAACATAAGTAAAGGTTTTGAGTTATTTTGAAATTACTGTTGGCTGTGGGATGCTATTTCTTGACAGACTACAACTCTGCTCTGAGACCAAGCTGTCTGCTCTAAGTTAACAAAGGTTATCCAGGCTTATGAATAGGTTTTCCTTGTTTCTATCCTTCTTACATTGTGCTTGATTATATTCATTGGCTGTTCGTGAGACAGTGAGTACTGGACACCTGTTTAAACAGATTTAAGCTTGTTCCTTCTGTCCAAGAGTTTTGTTTTGTACCTTTCTTTAAAAAATAAAGTTCAAGACCTAGACAATTGAGACATATATTTCTGTTCTCCTTTCCTGTTTGCATTTCTCATTCTATGTTTTTTCCGAGCTGGGGAGTCCACATTAAAGGTCATAAGGCTTCTGGCTCTAGGATTTGATTTCTTAAACACATCCCAGGTCAACTAGAGTGCTAGAGTTTATTACTTTTAAAAAAACCAAACCCCTGCCAAGTGAAAGGAGAGAAGGGCATGTTTAGATGAAAGTGCCTGATGTTCAAATTCTGCAGTCTGTTGACATTTTATTGCTCAATGCAATTTTTCCTACCCTTCGGGGCATTTTGCTTAATGGTTTCCCAAGAACAGTATGAGGAGGCTTCAAAGCAAGCCTCAGGTTTTAGCAACAATGCTCTTATTCTAGTTTATATGAGTCACATGTCCAAAACCCTGTATAAATGTGAAGTTTTTCCTATAAACACTTATGCCCAGAAAATATGGTAAACCATGTAAACTAGCCATCTTAGATATCACACACTAATATGGAAAGAAACCAGATAATTCTAATATAGTAGATTTTTGTGAGGGCTGCGAGAGTGGGGTATACCTAAACTTGATTTATTTATTTATTTTTAATATTTTTAATGTTGATAATATTACAGATGTACTAAATTAATTCAAGGATCTCTCTCCCTAGTGATCTGATAGTGCCAGCTGTTGGTGTGATGCCTTAAATTGAATGTTTACAAAGAAACTGAAAGATGATGTATAACCCCAAGAAGTCTGTTCTTTGTGAGTATTTATTCTATGGGTCAAAGTGAATATGAGCAACTTATTAGCTTTAAGGTGGTTCTCATACTTTTTTTCTTCCCAAAAGTTTATTGTACTATACAGCTCATTTTTACAAATTGCAGTTGTAGCATATGTAAATGCTACACATTCTGCTAAACAAAACATATCTGACGCAAGTTATATTTTGGACTTACGTTTTTTGTAAGATTGACTAATATAAGAAAGATTAAAGCACATATTATGATCAAATTCAAAATATCAAAAATTCAATAGCCAAATTATATATTATCCTCATCATATTTTAAATTTTATTTTATTTTTCCCTCATGTGGTTCTCATCTTATTGAACCACATACATACCAATGAAAATGCCTTTATGAGGAGATATATTTTAGTACTATTATGGTTTTAAAATATGAAGTGCTGATGCTTACACTCAAAAAGCTACCAATTCCTCACTTACTGATATCCATTTCCAGAGCTGACTCTTCCCTAATCTTTCTATATTTGCACTGGATTGCAAATGGTCAACTGGGTCAATCTGAATAGAAGTGTGTCTGGGAAGGCACGACCACAGAAATAGTACTTCTGAAGGAGGAAATGCCTGACATTAATGGTTGTACCAACCTTAAGAAATACAGAGAGGGATGATGGAATCTGATTCTCTGAGGGTTAACAAACAAAGTGTATGCTTTCCTCTGTCTGGAAGGGTGTGCACGTGCTACTTCCAAAAGTGCTGGGAGGCAGCAGGTCTCTCAGGTTGCTGCCCAGCATGCCATGGTTTTCTTCTCCCCATGTTTATTACTGAAAGGCAGAAGAAAGAGCTCTCTTACCTTAAAATAAGGAGAGATTCTGGAGTCACTTCATTGCTGATGGTTTCCAATAAGGGAATCCTCCAGGAACTAACATCAGCCATGCCTGCAACAATAGGAGACCGTGGGATCTTCACTTGTGTTTAGGAAAATGTTAATACAAATCTGAAACTTCATGTGACAGCCAGTATCCAATACTCATTGTACAACAGAGGGAATTTTCAGCCCTGGTTTTTAATTTTTTAATTTTCTTTTCTTTTTTTTTTTTTTCTGTGGGCTTAGGGATGGACCTCAATGTTATTTTAACTAGTTTCCTCCAGGCGAGGAGATTTACTTAATTAGGTAACCAATCAAGAAACCCTGTACTGAACACTTTGTATAGTGCAGGCTGGGCATTCTGTAGGGTTTGTGGTGTGTCTGGAAAACAAAAGGGGTGTGGGAAGGGTGCTCAGCCTTTTAAACATGTCCAGGAGGGGGCTGAAGTATAGTCAAATAAAGCACCTTTTTTTTGTTTTGTTTTTAAAGAATAGTTTATTGATTTTTAGGAGAAAGGAAGGGGAAAGAAGAGAATCATCGATGTAAGAACTCAACATCAGCCTCCTGCATGTCCTCTACCAAGCCTGCAACCTGGGCTCTGCTCTGATTGCGAATTGAACTGGCAACCTTTCAGTGCCTGGGACAATGCCCAACCAACTGAGCCATACTGGGCAGGACTAACGTAGCTCTTTTTAACTGTCTATTGGGCCAAGGTAAATTCTAAAAAAGGGTCCCAGAATTAGAGGTGTAATTTTTTTGTAGTCATCAAAATCTGAGGGGGGCAGGGATAGCCAGGAATTCACTGGCAATGCTGCTCTTGTACAAGAAGCAGAAAGAAGGCCTTTCTTGCCCTTCTGATTACTCTGAAGCTTAAGGAAGAATGGTTTCCTGCTGGAGATTTATCATTACAATCCAGCCATTAGTGGGAATGTGACTTCACAGGATTTTTCTAGCAGATGTGTGTACAGATCCAGATAAATCTGGAGGCTCACACCCATGATGCCAAGACTTCATTCAATGAGCCACAAAACCATTCATTTTTACAAGTTTTGGAAATTGGCTGTGTACAATGAATCTTGCAGGTGGGCCAAAAGAGGCAGCCACTGTCAATAAAATAATGACTAGGAATTTATTAATCTAACTTAATATTTATTCCCTAGTACCTGCTATTTACTGTCTACAGCACGTTTGTGAAAATTGTATGTTTATTTTTAAAAGTCCATCTCTTTCAAGATAGATTAATGGTAGATAACTTTAGTAATCTGCTTACATGTTCTTTGTGCTAAATTAACTTAAAAATGGAAAAAATGACATAAAGAAGAAACCTAAGGTGAGAGGGGAAAGTATGAGTTATTTACCTATGAACAGTAAAACTTTTTTATAAAAAATATATTCTATTGATTTCAGAGGGGAAGGGAAAAGGAACAAGAGATAGAAACATCAATGATGAGAGAGAATCATTGATCTGCTGCTTCCTGCATGCTCCTTACTGGGAATCGAGCCCGAAACTCAGGCATGTGCCCTTGACTGGAATCGAACCTAGAATCATACCTGGGACCCTTCAGTCCAGAAGCCAATGCTCTATCCTCTGAGCTAAACCGGCTAGGACCAACATAGCTTTTTGAGTATGGGACAACAAATGCACAGGAAAACTGGGAAAGTTTAATGTAAAATGGAAGCTCTCTTTCATCTTTTATTGATCATTCTTTTCTTTGAACTCAAATAACACTTACTCATGTTGTAAGATGAGTTTTCCTTGATCACTATCATATCTCCCTGCTCGGCTGGTCCCTCTTTCTCTCCCACTAAGCAAAAAGCTAGTCCTTAAATCTGGAATTTATGGGACATAAGGAAACAGAATATGGCTTTTTGTGATATAACTCAAGTCAGGGAAGAAAATAAAGACTAAGTGTAAGTTATAGGCAACATACATCCTAGCACTAAGTTCATCTTAACCGAGTGGTCAAAAGGCTTGTACAACCTCCATGCCTAGGACCTTAAGCACCATCCTGACTCCACCCCACCACCACACCTAGCAAGGGGAATAAAGAAAGGAGGGAGAACAGAATAGACTATGCTGAGTGTTTAACTCAACAGATGGTTGAACTTTGAACAGGGTGGGTGAATAAAAGGAGGAGGGCATGAGAAGGAAGGTCAAGGGTGTGTCAGTTAAAGCCATCTGAGTACAGCCATCAAAATGGGATAGACATATTGAGGGACATATCTATGAAAGGCAAAGGGGGAGGAGCAGGGTAGGCTGGAGAGCCTCCCGAGAGTGAGGCAGGGCTGACTCATGGGAAGGGAGAGGGGGAAGGAGGAATTGGGCAGGAAGCTCCTCAGACAGCAGCACATTTTGGAGCAAGCTTTGGCCAGGTTAAGGGGAGTCACAGACCACAGGTGTCCCTTAGAAGAGGACCTTAGAGGATATACCCTGGCTCTACTACCTCTGCTGTACTCAGTATCTGGCTAAGAAAATTCATGGGAAACGTGGCCTTGGGGTGACTGCTACAGCAGAGCTGAAGGTGCTCCTTGCAGCAGGATTTTGAAGAGACTTCAGTGATGTGAAGTTCACAGCCACACCAAGGAGTAACAGGGTACAGGAGTTAGAAGGCCCTGAGAGCTAGGACTAAGGTGCTGGATCTGGGTTACAGCAAGAAGACAAGTTGAATAACATGGAGAACTCACTTTGGAATTTCTGTTCACTTGTCTGTGGTTTGGAAAATACTGCTTGATCAAGTTCAGAACTGAATCAGCATTTTCCAAGATGCTCTGAGTGGAATAAACTACCAGGAAGGCCAGAACTGTAATTCTCATTTTGACATAGTCTCATTACATGGGGACATGGGCAGCCAATCACTGCATCTAAGTACTATATTTGTCTGCCTCTATTAAATGGGAGCCTAACAGGATCCCTGCCTGGCCTCAGACAAACCAAAAGTGATTTCTGTCTTCTTCAACAATACCCCTCCCTGAGCCCCCACCTCATATCATCCCTTGTCTTGCACCTTATAAGTGTGTGCATGTGATTTCTACTGTCTTCAAAAGACAACAAGTAACTTAAAGGTAATAGTTGTCTTACACTTTAAATCAGCTTTGCCTTGTACATACAATCAGTGTAGGTTTCAACATCAGTTAAACAGAATGGGCAGGATTGAGCAGGTAGCGGGGTAAGGTGGGAGAAAATGATGGGAACATTTATTTACATCTACTTATTTTCAGAAGGTCTAGGGATGGCCTATAATAGAAGACACAGATGTGTTACAACCCTTAAAAAAGGATAATGAAGTCAGAACAAAGGAAGGGGGTGGATTTGAGTGAGAGTGGCATACTAAAGAAAATGAAGCTAAGGATTGCTACTGAGATTGAATGCAAACTCTGCTTTTGACCTTTGCCTGGCAGGCGAGACAAAAAGGAAAACACAAGTTATATAAGTTTCTTATTAGCTAATAAAAAGAACACGCCAGTTTTTCTATAGGAGTAAATTTTTTTCCCTAGCACTAAGTCTAAGGAGCATTTATTTTATGACCCCTTATAGAGCCATTGGCTTCTTAAACATATGATGGTTTCAATAAGTTTTATAAAAAATATATAGAAACTTTTTTCTATGTGACTATTTCTTATATTGATTTTTGATAAATGCCATAGTTCAGAGAAGACATTTCTTTGGGGATGTAGAATGCTGTTCAATCATCAGCAATGAAATGAGGGTGATGGATTACATCTGGGCCTACAGCCTATGGAAGGATCCTGGGAACAGTATGTTAGAATAATAATGACTACAGGCTACTGCATTAAGTACCAGTTTGACATTAGCAAACAAATGAAGTTGTATTCAAACAGAATATATTAGCTGCATTTCCTTGAAATTTGGCTAAATAGTTCTGCACGGACACATTTTAATTTGACACTGGGCCTTCACCATATTAGAACAGTCTAAATTCCATACAAAATTGACTCTAGTAGGTCTCACACTCATGTTGAGAAATCACACTGGGGAATGTGAAAAGTGTTCTTCCCATTTACAAATCAGTTTAAGCAATTTCACAAGTTTCTTTTTGCACTCTGAGATTCTTTAGGACTTCTACATGCTAATGTGTTGCCACAGACTGGGTATCCTGGTAAATAGACTCTGACCTTGAGATTAGTGCTCAGGAATCATACTTATGGAAGTGAAAAGAAGGGAACAGGGTAAGGCATAGAAATAAGTTGGCCACACTGTGGAAAGTTCTGGCACAAAGTTTTGGAGTTGTCTTAAGTTGGATGAAGGGCTGGGCCTGCATAGCCCCACGCTGGCCAGTCAATGGATACAGGCTGCCTTGGGAAGAGATGTGCTCTTGGGCAACGTAAGTCTCTTTAGTCAAAGGCCATTCCCTGGGGGCCAACACCAGAGGGGTCTGGACTACAGCAGTGCTAGCAGCTGGGGGAATAAATCCTTTGTTTCTGAAAGGTGCATGCATCACAATGTATTATAGAATTTTGTATGCACTGTTTACTACACTAGCAAAACATACTTTAATCTTGGAGAACAGCCAAATATCCCCTAGACTGAATGGTGAATAGAATAAAATTTGTGAAATGTTACTTTATTCTAATAACCTGTTTGTATACTCTTTATTCTGTACGGTGAAAACATCAATTAGATTTTCTACTTAGCTACCCCTGCCGGAAGCCAGAACATCAGTGACTTAGTCAGTGAAGAGAGCTCATTTTACTCACGTAAATATCAAGCAGGACAGTCCAGGGCTTATGCAGCCATTCCTGGAATGAAGTTCTTTCTCCTCCTGTCTCTTGCTTTTCTGGCATGGTTACTTTAGTTCTCATGGCTGCAAGGGGTGCTGCTCTACCCAGGAGGAGAGGAAGGGTGAAGTGCCAGGGGTGAAAGATAAGGACCAGGCAAGTTTCTTGCTTCACAAAGTTTTCTAAAGCATCACTCTGATATCTACTGACTTTTCATTAGCCAGAGCCAGGTCACATGACCATTCCTAATCAAGGGTACCTGGGAAAGTAATTTTACCTGAAAATGTTTAGCTGACTCCTCTGATTAGGAGGAAAGGGAGGAAGGATATTGAGAAGACAACTAACATTGCTTACCACCAGTAATAGAATTTAAATTCTTCCTTCTTTGGCCCTAATCGACTAGACAACTGCAAGAACAAATTCCATAGAAAGAAAAGATAAATATGATAATAAAATCCTATCTAATAAAGAGGGAATATGCTGATGGACCATCACTCCATCACAAAGATGGCTGCACCCACAGCTGAGACCAAGTTCCAATAAGGAGCCTTAACCAGCAATCAGCAGGACCTGAAGCTATGCCCTCCTGTGCCCTGGTACAGCTTGACAGGGGACTTCAAGATTCAATTCCTATCCTGGTGCTGGGCTAGGGGACCTCAGGCTGCTCCCCCTTCCTCAGTGCCAGATCAGGGGATCTCAAGTCATGCCCCTCACCAGGTGGGACTTGACAGGGGACTTTAGGCTGTCCCCGCACCACAGCACCAGGCTGGGGGACCTCAGACTGCACCCCCACCTGGTAGGGCTTGACAGGGGTCCTCAGGCCATGCTCCCTCCTCCCTCTCAGCTTGATGAGGACCTCAGGCTGAGACTCCTGCCCCGGTGCTAGGCCAGGGGATCTGAGGACACAGCACCAGGCTGGCAGACCTCAGGCCACACCACCCACCCCAGCACCAGGCCTGAGAACTTGAGGCTGCATCCCCCTGCCTGGCAAGGCTTAACGGAGGACCTCAGGCTGTGCTCCTACCCAGCGGGGCTTGACAGGGGACCTCAAGGTGCACGCCAAGTGCTGGGTTGGGAGAACTCAGGCCACATCCCCCGCCCAGTGGGGCTTGACGGGGGACCTGAGACTGCGCTCCCCTGCTGGTAGGGTTTGACAGGGGACCTGAGGCTGTGGCTCACATCGTGGTGCCAGGCCAGGGGACCTGAGGCTGCGCCTCCCCACTTGGCGGGACTTGATGGGGGACCTCAGGCCATAACCACCACCCAGTGGGGCTTGACAGGGGATCTCAGGCCCTGTCCCCCACCTGGTGTGACTTGAGGGGAGACCTCAAGGCATGCTTCCTGCTCCATCAGGGCTGGGAACCTCAGGCCATGCCCCCCATCCTGGCACTGGGCCAGGGGACCTGAGGCTACGTTCCCTGCCTGGCAGGGCTTGACAAAGGTGGAACTGGCTGGGTCTGAATCTAGCCCAATGGGGGAGGGGGGAAGGACGTGGCCGGGTCTGGGTCTCATGCGATTTTGAGGTGCATGTGGGTGGGTGGGGACTTGACTCTGGGTCCTATGGTGCACCCCAGACTCTGACAGGAGGAAGGTTTTCATACACATTTTACTAATTTTCTTTCATCTCTGACACTTTTATTATAGAGAAAGGCAAATAGCAATATTAAATTATTTCCTCTAATTAATCCCCTTTTAATGTGCATGAATTTTGTGCACCAGACCACTAGTATAGATATAAATATGAGCGCAACATCACAAGATATTGTTCTACTTTGTAAATTTATCCCGTTTAATGCAGACTTTCCTCATTTCATCAAAACCACTATGAATTTATTACCAGAGATTGATGGTTGTATTTCTGCTCATTGGGACATTGTAGGGGTTCAGTGTGTGTGTGTGCTTATGCATTTACCAGTGTGCATATGTGTGCATAAACAGAGGGATATATTGGTATGCAATACAGCAGTGCACTGTGTAATGAGGTCATGAACTATATCATGTATCTTGCTGGCATATTATGGGGAGCCCTTGCAGCGGTGATTGGGGGATGGGTTTTAGCTTTTGCTTTAATGTGCTTTTTTCTTGGTTATGCCACTGCCACATGGGTAACTTTCTGATGATTTCACTTCTATAAACAGATTTTTAGGAAATTTAGAGAAATGCCAATAGAAAAGCTAGCCTCATTATGATTAACCATAGAAGCGCAATGACCCCATCCTTTATTAAAAAAAAAAATTATTGCTCTGTCTTCTACCTATCTCATCCAGAAAATCTCATTTTATATATAATTATTAAATATAATTTTCTACATATGAAGTAATAGTATTGAATATGATTTTAACTCTATAGTCACATTAATAAACATGAGTGTCATATCTCCAGGGATACTTTCCTAAAATGCACAATAAATCTCTTCTCCAGGCCCTGTCCCAGGTTTAGAGGCACACCATTCTTCCCTCTCCTTGAGGACAGGTCCTTTTTACCAAACTGTCTACTCAAATACTGTCTCAATAGCCAGTTCATGGCACCATTACATTAAAAAACAGACACAGGTGAATGCCTGGAGATTCTGCCTTTCTACATGCTTCAGCTGATATCAATACTAACTGCTGAGTGCACTAAATAGCAAGACATTTGGCTGCATATTGGAATCCTGGGGAAGTTTGTATAAATGCAGATACTTGGGCTCCACTCCAAAGAGCAGGATTTATTTGTTACGGGGTTCAGTTTGGGCATCAGGTTTTGAAGAGCTCCCCCAGGTGATCTTAATGTGCAGCAAAGTTTAAGAACCAGTGTAAACACCAGTTAGAATATTTTCCCTCCACGATCCCTTCATGTGCACAGTTTGGTAGCCTTATTTATTCTTATACACACCACTATGGTTGGTACTCATGTCTAGGGCTTTATGATCCAATGAGTGACTGTATTCTTGGTATGGGCTTGATAGGAGTTTGTTGACTATATCAGCATATAGAAAGATGCTTGTTTTACTTACAGGCTCTGGCAAGGCAGGATAGGTTATTTGCTTTTCATTGTAAACATGGGTCCAGCCCTAACCCGTTTGGTTCAATGGATAGAGTGTCATCCTGCAGACTGAAGGGTCCCAGGTTTGATTCTGGTTAAGGGCATGTACCTTGGTTGCAGGTGCATCTCCAATAGAAGCTGTGCAGGAGGCAGCTGATTGATGTTTCTCTCTCATTGATGTTTCTAACTCTCTATCCTTCTCCCTTCCTCTCTGTAAAAAATCAATAAAATATATGGGTCTAGCACATTTCTATTTACTGCAATTCCTTTGCCAGCTTCTTCCAAGGATGGGATTATATTAAAAGGTTCAGAGATCTTGGGAACTGAGGGCAGAGAAGAGAGAGGAGCAAAGGGAAGGAGGATAATAGTAAAGATGAAGGGGAGAAAAAAATAAGGCAAGGCAGGGGAAAGAAAAATAAGAGGAAAGGGAGGAGAAAGGGGTGAAAGAAGAAGAGTTGGGAAGAAATAAGAAAGAAAATAAGATGGATATAAGGATATTGAAACAACCCCATCCTATATAATAAAGAGGTAATTTGCAAATTGACCCTCACACTCTCGCATCACAAGATGGCCACCCCCAAGCTCTCACAAGATGGCTGGCAGAGGAGGGCAGTTGGGGGCAACCAGGCCTGCGGGGGAGGGTAGTTGGGGGTGATCAGGCTGGCAGGGGAGCAGTTAGGTGTCAATCAGGCCAACAGGGGAGTGGTTAGGGGCTATCAGGCTGACAGAGTGGTTAGGGGCAATCAGACAGCATGTGATTAAGAGCCAGCAATCCCAGATTATGAGAGGGATGTCCCCCAAGAGGTCTCAGATTGGAGAGGGTGCAGGCTGGGCTTAGAGAACCCTCTCCCCAGTGCACAAATTTCATGCACTAGGCCTCTAGTTGTTAGACAAATTACTAACCATCCTCTGCAAGAGGTGACACAAAGCTCAACAAACTTAGGTTCTCATAGGAAACAGGAAAAATTATAGAAAACTGTATAATAGTAAAAGAATAAAGGAAAATAATACCAGAGATAACACAGAACATATAAACAATTCTATCAACAAATGAGAGTTATAGGGCAATAGACAGAATGAACACTATTTATATGGGGAGAAATGGTAATAACCCTGTTGTAACGAATTTCTTATCCTTACGTGGCTTTATCAACTTAACATTAAGCATAAAGGTGGCATCTGAAGAAATAACATTTAACCTAATTTGTATCAGGGAGTCTTTCAGAGAATTATTTAAATATTTATTCTATAGTTATTTTTTCTAGTCTGGACTCTCTAGGATGTTGCTTATGAATATTCATGGAAAAAACACCACAATTCTTAAAATTCACTTGAAGATACTCTTTGATGGTCTTGTTCCCGCTACCCTCTGTGTGCTGTACATCTAGAACATTCTTATAAGGATTGATGTCTTGATACTAATGTTTTATGAGAATAAATAATTGGAACTCAATCTATCCAAAGTGGTGAAGGTTTGGTTTCTTGTTATCGTTTCTAAGAAACATTCTCCATTTGATGTGTTGAACTTTGGCAACGCAAGTCCCTTTAGTGACATAAAAGAAGCCAGTCTTTAAAAGATGCTGACAGATGTTGTGATAGTTTTTTACAATGGAGCTATTTCCTGCTCCACTGCATGTAATTAGACATGCAGACAGAGCTTTCCCCAACTTACTGCCCCAAAGGGAGGAGTTGGGGCCGGCACCGCAAAGTTCTCCTTACTAAAAGAAAACACTTTTAACATGTTAATGTCTTGATTTCTAAAAAGAAATGTTTTCTTTTTTAAAAAAAATTCTACCTAAAACTAGGTTTATGGTAATGAAAATATCATTTCTATGAAGTTCAAGTAAACAATGTATCCCCTTCATAAGGAACTTGGATGGTAAAGATATTTTCCACATAAGCTTTAAGGTCCTGCATTTTTAGTCCTAGCAACATCATCCAGCACTCACTGCATTTTGTCTTGCAGTCTGGCTCATCTAAATCTGCTCAGCCTCCCTGTTTTAACTTTTACCAATTCTTTGCTTAGTACTGTGGTATTTTAAAAGATAGTGTTAATCGTCAAATTGCCAGACTTTTCTAGGTTGAGGTAATATCTCTTTCAAACTCTAGAGATTTTCTTTGCTATATTTAATTGGGAACTCTGTGTCTGGCTTATAAAATCTGCAGAATACCCAGCCCAACTTCAACATTCAAGTTTAAAAACACAGTCCAAGAACAAAACTGGGGCCTCTAGGGGACATAGCACTCTGAGGGTCTCCTTCCTTTGCGAACCCCCTTTTTGAGCTAAATCCCTGAGGTTGGCTCTTGTGTGATCCCAGCATCACCTCCTCTGTATCAAGCAGAAAACACAGAAATCTAAATTCCATGTGTGCTTGCCATATATTCTCTATTAGAGGTTCAAGCACTAGAACACAGCAGTGAAATCTGAGGAAGCAATCAAAGGGGGCACAATCAAGGGGCCAAAATCAGAAAAGGGCATCTAATTTGACAAAAAGACAATGTGAGAAACGCACCACCACACATGACCAGGTTCCAACAACAGAAACTCCCAGGACAAGAACAGAGCAAATGGGCCAAAATTTATAGACATGCTTCTCTGTAAGCTGGAAGGAACCTACCTTCTAGATGTGTGTGTAGTCCAGTCTTGCCCTTTCCCAGGTTACCAAGGAGACAGCATCTTTTACCCACGACCAAAGAATTGTCCACAAGTACAGCCAACACCATGACTCCTCTTTCCTGTGTGCTAGGCCAGTGGGCAATGTACTAAGGAGAGAGCATAGTGCTGGACAGATGGATAAAGTGTAATGGAGACAGTGAGAAAATATGTACCAAAGCCAACTCTTCCATTTACCTTGGACACAGGATTTCAACTTTCTGAAGTTTAATTTTCTAATTTATAAAATGGGAGTAATGTCCACACATAAGTGAGGTTGGTGCATAAAAGGCACTTAAATATTAGCTCCTTCTTCTAGACTTCATTGCATCTCATTAAGACTTTTTCAGATGGTCCACATATGCAAAATGACTTCTTAATTTGATCCCTTAGCTTACAGAATGCTCCACATTTGACTGCAGTGACATTGCTAGTAACTGTTTATGTAACTGTTTATTCGTGGCATAAAGTGCTCTTTCCTACTGGTAAGAATATATTGCACTTTAATACTAAAATCTGACAGGGCCTCTCATAGGCAGGCTCTGCCAACACTTTGCAAATAAAACTTGAAGTTTCAACAGAAATATTTTTTTACGTGATAAGATGAAATCTCATGGAACTTACTGCTTCCATCCACGGACTGAAAAAGCTACATCAATAGTGCTGTTATAAATTCAGGCTCCACGCTGTCTCCTAAAGGGATTAGACAAGCTTCATAATGTGCAATAGGCAGAAAAAAAAAGTGACCCAAGAAGGGGCTAAATCCTCAGTTGTCATTAGTATTTTCTCATGTCAACGCTGTGATTTGAAAAGACAGAGGAATTGACTTATTTTATATACTTGTTTGATCTTTTAGTACTTAATGAAAACTAGAATGTTTTATTTGATCCCTGTGGGAACACAGCTAAACTGGGCAGTTTGTTCCTGAAATAAAATAGCAGCAATCAAAATACTCTCAGAGTCCCTTAGAAATCAGATCAGAGATTTATTAGAAAGTAGGTGTCCCCAGCTTATAGGTGGCTGTTAACATTGTTTTATTTCTTGATACAAAAAGTAGAAATGCCAGAAAAATGTTCTTGACAGAAAACAATGGCCTGGTCTCATTGAGATGCTGAGCCCAAACTGCCCATATTATGGGGAAAGGGAAGTTCAATCAACATTAGCAAACACTCATGCAATTGATAAAATACAAAACGGTGTCAGAGGCTTGGTGAATGTCTCTTTAAAAACAAGTTATATATACAAATATCACCCCCCAAAATGTGTCTTCTATAGATTTAAGGCATCCTGAAACTCCAGTCTGCTGCTGGCAAGGTATTATTCCCATGGTTCCGTTTCCACAGAGAAGAGTCCAGTTTCCTATGGTGGCCAGAGGGCAGCAATGGTAAAAAGTGATTTACAAGAAGAGTTCTTTTGGCTCTGGCTCAGCAATGTGCTTTATGCTGTAGGATTTCTTCATTCTTCTATTGATGTCATTATGCCTAAGCAGAAGAGAAACCACGAGGCCAAAATTAGATAAAACTATGGTCAAGTTACAAGACAATACCACTAACCAATTCACCAAAAATGGAAATTATCCTCACACAAACCACACTGAAAAACACTTCATTCCAGTAGGCAAATTATTCTCTTTTCATATATAACTATTCTTTGAAAAAATAAGTCAAAAATAAGTTGTAACACACATGGAGTGAATACTTTTAAATTCTCAATTCCCACTGCTGATTCTAATCCAGGTGAAATTCTATAGTCAAATGAATTTTATCACAAACTAAATAGAAAGTATGTATAATACTGCTTATTTAGTGGAAACAGGAGGTATTTGTATTTTATTTACATGGATTCACTGGTGATATCTTTTATTATCCAATAAGCTTAATAGCTTCTTGTTGTTAATCCTCACCCAAGGATATTTTTCCATTGATTTTTTAGAGAGAGTGGAAGGGATGGGGAGAGACAAGAGTGAGAGAAACATTGATATGAGAAAGACACATTGATTGGTTGCCCCCATCAGGTGACGTAGATGGCCAGGATCGAGTCTGCAACCCAGGTACATGCCCTTGACTGGAATCAAACTCATGCCCCTTCAGTTTGTGGGCTGATGCTCTATCGGTTGAGAAAACTGGCTAGGGCAGCTTTAAAGTTATGAATCATTTAAAGAGTATGCTTTTTTGGTGGATGAGTGATTACTGAGTAATATATGTTAGAATACAACCAGGTAAACCTATAGGGAAAAGAAGAAACAAGGGAACAATAATGCTGTTTTCCCCTCAATACTTGCTATCTAGTAAGTCTGTGGAAAGAAGTACCAGCTGAACACTTGGAACAGTTTTGTTTTTTAGGTGAATTGCCCTCTGGGTAGATGCACTCATTTTCATGGGATATTAGTCCTATCCTCCAGATAAAATCTTCCTTAAAGGAGTGATCTCCTGAAAATCAGAAGGCCTCCATATTACCAATTCCTCCTTGTTGCTACATCAGACAAAAACAAGGTCTCTCTGGTCATGATCCTTGCTAGCAAGAGGACTAATTAGATGGAGAACTCCAAGTATGGTCTTATAGCCTCAAAATCATGCATGCTTACAAAGACCATGTACTCTATTCTTAGTGTTTTTTATTTTATTATTATTAGAGGCCCAGTGCATGAAATTCGTGCACAGGGTGTGTGTGTGTGTGTGTGTGTGTGTGTGTGTGTGTGTGTCCCTCTAGGGATGTCCCACTGCTTGTTTATCCAGATCAGACCTAAGTGGGCAGTCAGACATCCCTCTCACAATCCAGGACTGCTGGCTCCCAACCGCTTGCCTGCCTACCTGATTGCCCCTAATCATTTCTGCCTGTCAGCCTGATCACCCCCTAAGCACTCCCCTGCCAGACTGATTGATGCCTAATTGCTCCCTGCCTGCCCAATTGCCCCTAACTGCCCTCCCTTGCTGGCCCAATTGCTCCTAACTGTCCTCCCCTGCTGCCTGGTCACCCCTAACTGCCCTACCCTGCCAGATTTGTCATCCATAACTTTCATCCTTGCCAGCCTGGTCACTCCCCAACTGCCCTACCTTGCAGACCTGGTTGCCCGCAACTGCCCACCCCTGCAGGCCTGATCAACCCTAACTGCCCTTCCCCTGCAGGCCTGGGTCTCTCTCAACTGTCCTCCCCTACTGGCCTAATCACCCACAACTGCCCTCCCCTGCTGGCCATATTGTGGCAGCCGTTTTGTATCTACATGGGGGCAGCCATCTTTGACCACATGGGTGTGGCCATTTTGTGTGTTGGAGTGATGGTCAATTTGCATATTACCCTTTTATTATCTTTAATCCTCACCCAAGGATATTTTTCCATTGATTTTGAGAGAGAGTGAAAGAGCAAAGGAAATACAGAAATATTGATGTGAGAGAAAAATCAATTGGTTGCCTCCTGCATGAACGCTGACCAGGGCCCAGGCTGGGGAGGAACCTGCAAGAGAGGTACATGTCCTTTTCCGGAATGCAACCCGGGACCCTTCATCTACAGGTTGATGCTCTATCCACTGAGCCAAACCTGCTAGGGCATATTCTTAGTGTTTTAATAATTATTTGATTATTGTCAAATATGAAATATGTAATTCTTAATTTTATGTATTCCTCGGAATAGAACTACAGAGAGTTGTCCATGCATAAAAAAAGGAGAAGGAAAAACCCAGCTGGTTGAAAGACATTGTAGGGACTTCCAATTAAACGTGGTGTATTAAATACACATTTCCTTACAAAACAACAGTACATTAAAAAAGGAAAGACATAAAAAAAATATAAACCCAAGTGAATAAGGGTAATGGGAAAGGATATGATAACAGACAAAAATGCCAATAATATTTCAGAAACAGGAAGGAGAATAGACAGGTGTAGTGTTTCTGCTTTAACGTAAGAGATACTGTGGTCAAAAACACTAAAAAGAACACTTTCTGCAGGACAAATCCAGAATGATTAGAACTGAATATATACCCAGCAAAATGTTAATTTGAGGCATTTATCTGAATAATATCAGGATAATTCAAGCATCCCTGAATCCTTCAATTACTCAGTCCTGAATCCTTTAATTACTCAGTCCTTAATTACCAGTATTCTAAAGAACAAAAGTATTTCAGTAATTCTAGCATGAATTACTCAAATAATTTGCTGGTCCTTGATTTCATTTTTGGATATAAAATCACATTCTCAGCGACCAAAATTGGAAAGAAGAAAGGCTTGAATTTAAATCACAGTTTTTCATGTACTCGAATTTGCTGACTCCTCTAGGCATGGATTTCCATAGCCCAAACAGCAACTTATAGGGTTAGTCTTACATGGTCCATGGGCATGCATTACATTTCCCCTGATAACCAAAATAGGGGACGTTGCTACTTTTGTGGCCCCCTTCCAAGCTTCAGTGAGAGAGCATATCTACAAATCCCGCTACTAAAAAATGAGGTTCTGGTTCAAAGAACGAAAACCCAAGTACCCAAATCAACACTCCCTGTTGCTAGGTGGACTTGGAATCAGAAGGTCTAGCTTTAAACAGAGCACACCATTCTTTCTGTGAGATGACAGCTTCAGTCCTTCTGTTCTACTTCGCTTTTGCCTTCTTCTTCCATTTCTTCCCTCTAGCTCTCCCTCTCTCCAAATCTACATGAAGTCCCTAGCGTGTGCCAGCCACCATGCTGGACACTTGGGATACAACTGGGGGTATGATACTGCCATCAGGGGTCACTGTTCTCAGGAAGTTCTTGGACCTTTCATGGGATTTACTATTTTTTAATGGTGTCCTCTTTTAATTCTCTCTTGATTATGATCTCGCTGAATGAAGGGACCATGCCTTACTGTGACACAGCAAAATGCATGGCTTAGAGCTGAGGATATTGTTGAAATGAGTGCGCTGTCAACTCAGGGATGCCGGTCTAGGAACATCCCATATCTGCACTGATCTCTGCGTGAGAAGGAAAATCCCGTGACTGGTTGGAGCAGGGATGGTTGGTGAAGGTGTTTGACAGTGCTGAGTAAAGTCTCCACCTGGTACTTTTAAACCTCAAGTAACTTGCTGATTCTTTATGACGAGAGTTCATAGACAGGCACTGCTCTTTTAGTGTGCAAGGATATTCTAGTTATGGCAAACATCGTACCGTGAGGATTCACACTAGAATGTGTCCCTTTTGGAGTTATACAGTTCAAAACTGGAACTCTGGGGGAGTGAGGAAAGGAGAGTGGAGTTGAGTGAAGGGAGTTTTGTTCTTAAGTTGTGTAGCTACACTGAAACCAGGATTAGTATTTCCAGTGGGATGATTTTAGTTTCCAAGGCAGGTCTCCCCCTGCACCTCCTACCTATAGTTCATGAATGTTTTGCATGTTCATTGCTTGCCTTCCAAAGCAAATACTTTAAGACAGAACATAGGATCTTCACTGTAATAGCTTTTTTTCCTATTATTTTTCCTGTGTCTCAACTCGTTTTACTCTTATATGAAACTCACTGCCTGTGTCGGAATATACTTTCTCCTTTTCCCAGGGGACGCAGGGAGCTTATGAAAAGCTGTTGCATTTGTGAATCATGCTCTCATCAATCCTGAGAGCTCTGGCAGCTTTCAGAAAGCATCTGCTAAATTGTGCTTGGATGCTGGAAAGATCCAGTCACTTTAAGTATTCCCCATAACATGGACATTTTTCTCTATGCAGAATATCCTACTGAGTGAGTAACAGCCAACAGCAATGTACAGCTGTGGCTCCTTTCCTAGGAGAACCTGTCAATTAATGGAATCTGGGAGAATGGTTCAAGATTGGGCGCTCCTTCCTTCTTCCAAGTCGTACGTACAAAGCTTCAGTGTGAAATGCAGGTTTTCTCTTGGAATCAAATTTGAACCGTATGGAGACAGAGGTGGGGGTGGGAGGGATAAGAGTTGTGCAGGGAGCACAGAACACTGGGGAACGTGGGGAGGTGTGGAAAGGAAGGAGACCAGATAGGCTCTGGGGGCGGGGTGTGGGCTTCTGGAGCATAGATGATGGATCACCTCAAGTCAGGAATCAACTCCTGACTGACTGGCTCTGGACCCAGAGCTAGTATATTAGAAATGAAAACAACACACAAATACTTCAGATGAAGCTTAGACTTATAAACTATAGTGTTGTTGGTTTTTGTTGTTGTTGTTGTTTTTTTTAGCAGGAAGTCTAATGTCTGTAAGTGTTACAAAATAACCTTTTAGTCATAGCACTTTAACAAACTTTCCTAAACGGTTACATTGGGAAGATTCTGTCTGCTTTCCTGGGTACGCTCTAGAACTATGCAATCAACACATACTCAGAGCGCCTAGAACCGTACTCATGGGTACTTATATAATCATACCCAACGAGGATCCTTAAAAAGCTTGTGGGTTAAAAATAAATACTTCCAGGTCAAATATTTAAGGAAATATTAAAATGTGGTCACTTTATTATATCCAGAGACATTATGGCAAAGATGCACTTCCTGGGCCGAATGCATGTTTCCATCAGGACTTGGAAATGCTGCTCAGTGGGGCTGAGGGGCAAGTTTCAGCCAGGGCCTCACTGCTGTGTTCCCAATGTCTTCCATATCTCTGCTCATGTTGCTGTTTAGAATTAGAATTATGTTCTGATAATATAACAGCAAGGACAGAAATGTGTGTGTGTGTGTGTGTGTGTGTGTGTGTGCGCGCGCGCGCGCACGCGCACATGCTTGCCAACTGTTGGGGGTGGGCACCCTGAACTTATCTCCTGTTGGGCACAGCAGGGAACACTACCACATGCTCGGGTTATCTCAGGCCAAACATATCACTCTTTTTCGGTGTGGTTGCTGAACGACCTTGATATCTATGTAAAATATCTGATGCTAGCTCTTGGTTCTACATGTATAATTCTGAGTATGGCTAATTCCTTCATAGAAAAATCCACACTCATGGTGTTTATTGCTTACTGTCTTAAAGGAGAGTCTATCCTCAAGTTGGTCCTAGGATCAAGAGTCTCCTGATGTTTACCTCTCCGGGCACAGTGCCACCATGGTCAGAGAGGATGTGACTGGTAGTGGTCAAGGGTTAATGCCCTCTACCCATTCATAATTGGAACCAATACTCATTTCATTTGCTACAGATCTCAGATAGACTTAAACTCTGGGAAATGGATGGCTTATTGACATTTTAAGACAAGTAATGGCAAATATTTCCTTGGAGTTGTAATAACTCAAAATCAATTTGTCCTTTGTAATAAAAAGTAGAGATAAATCTGACTGTTATAAACAAAGTCATCTTTGCAGTTGAAACACACTGGGAAAGCTGTTCAAAGTAATAGAGTTGAATCTGATTTTAAAAGGCACTGAAAAGAAATTTAGATTCTTTCTATCAAGCTGTGACCAATTTAGAAAAATAAATAGCAAACAGAACCCCCTCACAGCGCTGACATTCTTTAAAATGTTGCATTTATTGCCCCCATTTTTTATTTACCAGGAAAAATAAAAAATTCTCTGGAACTGAAATGTGATGCCTGGAAATGGGGCCCACTGCCTCCCCATTCCTCACAGGGCTATAATGACGACCGTTCAGTGGCATAATGTGTGGAGCCAACACTAACCCACTGATTGCCATTGGTTTCCAAAGTTATATGATCCTGGCAATCCTGCTACCTGAGAGAGGCCATCTGGCCTGCAAGCAAGTTCTAGGGACAAAATGTGAAGCCATCTCTGATGGATGAACACCTGGTTGCTTTCCTTATTGCATCTTTCTATGGGATACTTTCTCAGAGGGCCCCACAGGCAAAATGAAGCAGGCACTAGAGTTGACTAGGTGTTTTTCATGTCCATATTCCCATGCTAGTCTTAATTTCTCCGAGGAATCCTTATTTCAACTAGAGATTCCCATCCTTCCTTTTCCTAAGGAGTAACTGGGCTGGTTGTCCCTGACTCTGGGTGATTATGAGTGAAAAAGGGAAATCTCCCCTCTCTGGCATGAACAAAGCAGTCAAACTAAAACCATAATATAGTGCAAGTTAATTTATAAGGCAGGGATAAAATGGCCAGGATGCTTATTTAAATACAATGAATATGTTTACTTTTGGGTTTCTATTTATCACCAAAATCAAACTTAATACAAAAATCCTGGGAATCTGATAGGTTCAAAACAGCCTTCAGAAGGTTTGTTTCTTAAACTGACTAGGGAATTGTTAACTTCATGTCAGATATACAAGTAGCCCCATAACCACGTGCTGTGCTCTGATTTTTATCATCCTACCGCAGTACATTACTCAGCTTCGTTCCCTTGCTTATAGGAAGACAGGATGAACTATTTCTGGCAGGAGAATGTACTGTGATACTGTCTTTTTTTTTCCAGGTGCAAAAGAAGCCGAGAAGAAATGAGGGGTCCTCCCAGTCTCCTACCCACCAGAGTTGGTCAGTCTTTGTACTTCATTCCCTCAGGGTATCATTGGGGACTTCTGTTTAAGGACAAAAACAGAATTTTCTAGGCACCAGAATGGGGACAGAGAAGGTATGTGGGTGGGAAAGGTAGGATAGGAGAAACAGAAGTGCCAATGCCCTATGTCTGGGAAGGGAGCTGATATTTTTTCTGTTTCCTCCCCGCCCTCAGGCACTCGGCTGTCAGCACTGGCCAAGATTCCAGGCCCCAGTGTGGCCAAAGCAGCCCAGACTTAGGCAACATGTGAGTCTGCCCCAAGCAGAACTCTGGTGACCAGTAAATGCTGAACATTCAAGGCACTTCCTTCAATTTACTGAATTAATGAGATGCCTAAGGGCACCCACAAAAATGACTGTGATGGTCTAGCCTGAATAGAGATCTGAAGCAGATTAAATTTGATTTAGAGGAGAGGAGGGAAGGAGAATGACATTATCTTGTCTTAGTATTCGGAATTAAAATTCATAGCCACAACACATGAACTCACTTGTGTGTGCATATATATATATATGCACAAACATTTTGGAGGATTTTTGGAAGAGGGCTAAAAGGTGTGTCAAACTTTTAATTTAAATTAAATTAAATTTTAAGTTAAATGATTTGATTTAAATGATTTAAAAGTAACAGTCTCCTTTTAAAATGGGTTTCGGTTTAACTCCTCTGAAATAAACCAGTCAGGGCACTGCCTGCATTAATTCCCCTCCACTGCGCTCCTTTTCTTGCCCCCAGCTCTCCACCCTGTCAGGGAGAATGCATATCCCCTCAGGAAGATGAAACAAAGCTAGGCTTCGGGAGAACTCTGCCCAAGGAGGAGGCTAGCCACCTGTGACCTTCAACATGACTCTTTTATGCACAGTCCATGCATTTCAACTTGTAAGCGTTTTGTGTGAGAAAGAGACCAGCTTACTGACTGGCACTGTGGTTCCGAATGCTATGCTGGAGCAATTTCAGAATGGCAGGGCCCAACTTCTCCAGGGGCAGAATAGTGATGAAATGAGCTTTCTGTCTATGATCAACAATGAAAGAAACCCTCAGCTCTGCTTCAAAGTTCTGATCCTGAGTGGAGGTTGACTCATTCTGCCCATGACAGGAAATTTAATTTCTATATCTACTTGGTACTTGACTCCTTGAAAACCAAAACTGAAAGCCAAAGTCAATTGGGAAACACACCATGTTTGTGAGCAGAGTAGACTCCTGGGTCCTCTGCTGCTGGAATGAAGCCCCTCCTACAGGGTACTTGCTTCCTCTCTAAGGACCAGTTACAAGCCTGCCTCCTTCTATTCAGGGAAAGGGCTATAGGCTTCTTCTTCCTTAGTGTCAACCTGCTAAGTGGCTCCAAGGTCATGATTTAAAAGGTCATGCAGCCGAAACTGGTTTGGCTCAGTGGATAGAGCGTTGGTCTGCGGACTGAAAGGTCCTAGGTTCGATTCTGGTCAAGGGCATGTACCTTGGTTGTGGGCACATCCCCAGTAGGGGGCCTGCAAGAGGCAGCTGATCAATGTCTCCCTCATTGATGTTTCTGGCTCTCTATCCCCCTCCCTTCCTCTCTGTAAAAAATTAACAAAATATATTTTTAAAAAATAAAAGGTCATGCAGCCTGGCTGGCATAGCTCAGTGGTTGAGCATCAACCTGCAAACCAGGAGGTCAGGGTTTCATTCCTGGTTAGGGCACATGCCTGTGTTGCTGGCTAGATCCCCAGTAGGGGGTGTGCAGGAGGCATCCAATTAATGATTCTCTCTCCCTCCCCCTTCCTCTCTAAAATCAATAAAAATATATTTTAAAAATAAATAGAAAAGGTCATGCAATTCAAAGCAAAGCCATGGAACCTCTGCACTATGCATCCCATACCCCACATACCGTGTGCAGTTATGCAGATGCTCTTCAGTCAGCGTGTTAGAGGGAAGGCTGATGCAGCTGCTGGCCTTCTCCTAGAGGTGCAATTAAACATCATCTGAAACATGCAGCAAGCTCAGCACATGCAAGTCTCAATGAATGGGAGGCATGCAGGGGAAAGAGCAGACTCGAAGCTTTGTGTTCACTTTAAGGAGCTGGGGGAGGGGGCTGTTGAGAAAATCCTTGTACTCCTGAGCAAGAGAACCCGTCCAGTTACTTGGAATGGTTTTATTTGAGCAATGTATGTTTGGTCAGATTTAATGCCAAGGGCCTGGTGTTTGGGGCACAAGTGTGACTCTTCTAGCTGAAACAAATACAGTTCAAGTTCTTTATAATGAAGGCAATTCATGGTGGAAACCAATCATGTTTTATCTAATTATAGAGATATTAACTAAAACTTGATGTTGGTATGGCAAAAAGAATTAGACAATTCTGAGTCCTGGCTGGGAGTTTGCCCTGTACCAAATAATAAATCATGTGGGTGTGACTCTCTAGATTGCATGATAGATATTCTGGGTCCTTCCATTCCTGAGTTTTGCATTTTGGCTGCCATACCATTTTTGAGGGCATGGCGTGCACAGAGCATGCTGGAAACATCGCCTAAAAAGATGCTCGTGTTTCTTATTCACTGGGTTTAGACTACAGGTTATGGGTCATGGTTTTCCAACAAATGCAATTATAAAACGTAGTTTGGGCTCACTCTGCCACCCCCTGTGTGCTGGCAAGCACTCAGCTGTTCTAACCTCCTTATCCACATGCAGGGGCCCGCATCGAACAATGCCAACGTGGAGGTCCCTGTGGTGTATTTATTTTAAAGATCACTCTCCAGTGTTTAAAAGTTAAGTCTTTAGAAATAGAGTTTCTATTTATGCACTCTTTAATTGGGCTTGGGAATAAACCATCCAGTCAGATGAGGAAAACAAATTCTTCCTGAGGCAGACTCCACGCCCAAGGAGGGCCTGGTTTCCCATCAACTGGTGGTCGAGGACCCCTAATACTCAAGGATCAAACTATTTAGAAAAATTTAAGGACCAGAATGTAATTTCCTGTGATTTATTTAAACTTTCTCTCAGTGTATTATCCAGAGGAATAGCAAAGGGTCTGTACTTTAACATATCTCATTAGAAACACATAAATTTGGCTTTCCAACCATTCCTTTGGAATTTTTCTGAGGATTACCTCAAGGTGACAAAGGTCAGAAATCTGCAATGTCAACAATGACAAAATTCAAAGGAAAAGAAGAGATATCCTCCAAACAGCACTCACCGCCTTATTCTTTCCCTTGCTAGCAGCGCTTACAGGGTTTCCCTTGGCATCTGTCGTCTTCCTTCCAAGTGAGGTTAAGGGCAGTGTGCAAGTCTTCAGCTGGCTGACCACCTGATAATTATTATTATTGTTCTGGTTGCCACTGAGTGTCTCCATGATGGATCGGAAAGTCCCAAAAGGCCTTTTTAGCTGATCCCCTGATTCACTACTTGTGGAGGTCCGCTGGAGGATCCTGCCCTTATCTCTGTCCTTCTCTCCATTGAGTTCAAGGCCAGTTTGCTCCATCTGCACCACAGGCTCCTCAAAGGTGACTCTGAGTTTCAAGTTCTGAGATGTCCGGCGCTTGGAGGATGGAGACTTGAGGGCACTCTTGGGACTCGTGGCCACTTTCTGGGCAGCTATGCTGTCAGGGCTGGGCAGAGTGGGGTCTCCAGAGGGCTGGTTTGGGGGAGTGGTCCCTGAGCCTGGACCATGGGATTCCAAGTCTGGTTCGCTGCTCTCTGAGGTGGGAGATGGGCTGTGGCCATCAAGAGATTTGGAGACCTTGATCCCAAAAGGAAACCTGCGTCCTGACGCCAAGGTGTGTTTCTTGATCATCAAGTGTAAGCTTTCTGCGCTGTCTATAGCCTCTGCACTTTCCACAATGGGCTGTGGCCTGGGCCGCTCAGCCTTCCTCACGGGTGTGCTCTTGGGGTCCTCAGAGGTGTTGGAGTCTGTGTCCGACTCACTCAGTGACCGCTGCATCAGCTGCCTCAGGCGGGCTAACTTCAGTTCCCTCTTCTCCGGAGGGATCTTCTTGGAATTTCTAGAGGAAGCTTGAGTATCCTGGAATTCCAAGGACAGCTTTTCCTGGGTGCAGACATTCTCTGAGATGTCTTTCCCCAATAACTGGCGAAGGATTCTATCTGAATCTTCATCTTTTGCTTTAGCTCTGGCCCGGGTGGATGCTGACAGGCTTGCAAGGACCTGCATCCCTTCTTGGACTCCTGGTTTACTTTTGGCTACAGACTCATCATCGGTATCTGGGGATTTCCACTGGGACTTTCTGGAAGCAGGAGAGCATGGCAAACTGAAAAGAGGAGGAAGGACAAATTGGGATGATTTCCTACTGGGTTAAAATGGCTCGGCCCCAAGTCATGGCATGGTCTTGACTACCACTAACAACTTATAAATCAACAAGATTGGAATAAGAATAATCACTTAATGTTTGTTCAAAGCAATTCACAAATACTCCATAGGGGCAACCGTAACCTAAGTATAGTATGCCTCATACCTTATACTATGACAAAAATGTCTACTACTTTACGATTTGCACATGAATCTTGCACTGATTTCCTCAGTTTATCCCATCTTCAACAACCTAATGAACCTATATATCCTTATTCCCGTTTTATAGATGACAAAATGAAAGACCTGAAACAGTAAATGACTTATTCACAGTCACTGAACGAAGAAATGGCAGAGCAGAGACAAACCAGTTCATCAGACCTCATGTCTAGCGCCCTTTCCCTGTGCTATTGAATTCTTATTCCTCTTTATAAAGCTAAAATGTGTTTTGTTGTCATTTTCTTAAAAGACATTAGAAGGAAGTCCAAAAGAAGGCTCCAAGATTTAAGAAATGTAAGGACTCCATCCACTGATGTTTCTGTCATTACCTGGGTGAAGAAAGGAGTGACTTGCCCTCAGATCTCTGGGCCTCTAGGAGTTGCTGGAGCTGGTGCTGAAGTGTGACTCGTTCCACTGTCTGTCTGGGAAAACAGACCAAGGCAGTAAACTCTCTGGTACACAGTGCCTTCCTACTATGAATTAGCAAGTGTAAAATTTTTCATGATAATTTACAAGAAGTTGCTATAAATCTGAAAGCCTCATAAATGTGAATAATCTTCATCCTTATAGTTCAGAAAATTTCCCAAAGATACAATCAAAAGCACCCAAAATGGATATAAATTTATTATTCATATAGTGGAGAACTGTAAGTAACCTAAATGCTCATCAATAAGACATAGTAAAAAAACTGTAATTATTTCTATAAAGGGAGCTACTAAAATGATAACACACTTGGATATATATTTATTTAAAATTTAGAGAAGTTTCCCTAATATATAATTAGGAAAACTTTAAAAAATTTTAAATGTATATATTAAAAATATATAGAGAGAGAGGAAGAGAGAGAGGAAGAAAAAAGAGAGAGAATACCTTATAAAGTGCATTTTACTTTCCTTAAGTAAAAAAAGGAAGTTATAAAATACTTTGTGCAGTATAATCTCATTTTTAAGATATTCATTCTCTCTCTCTCTCTCTCTCTCTCTCTCTCTCTCTCTCTCTCTTTCTCTCTCATTCTCTAAAGAAGGTCATTTTCTGAGGTACTGGGGTTAGGCCTCTAACATATTGTCATATATTAGAAGCCCAGTGCACAAATTCATGCACCAGTGGGGTCCCTCGGCCTGGTCTGCGGAACCAGGCCAAAACCAGCTCTCTGACAGCCTGAGGGGTTTCAGATTGCAAAAGGGTGTAGGCCAGGCAGATGGACCCACCAGTGTACAATTGGGGCCAGGGAGGGACACCGGAGGTTGGCCAGCCAGGGAGGGACCAAAGGAGGGTTCCAGGGTGTGTCTGGCCCATCTAGCTCAGTCCCAATCTGCCAGTCCCCAGCAGCAAGCTCACCTACCAGTTGGAGTGTCTTTCCCCTGGTGGTCAGTGCACGTCATAGTGACTGGTCAATTTTTGACTGTCTGGCCCCTGATGGTTAGTGCATGTCATAGCGAGTCACTGAGAAGCCTTAGCATATCATTACCATAATACACTTTGATTGGTTGAATGGCCAACCAGTCAATGGGACACTTAGCATATTAGGCTTTTATTATATAGGATTTTTGAGAGAGTCACAATTCAAACCATAATACTTAGGTTTGTAGATTAGGATTTCTAACAGAGCTGAACCAGTAACTGTGTGTGTTAACTAGAAGTGGTAAAGGTATCCTGATAGGCAAAAGCACTCGAGAATGTCTCCCACTCAGAAGTTTGAACTGGAAAAACCAGTGTTTTCCATCCCTCCTCCCACCCTGGAGTCTGCAGGGTACAGTGTGCCCTGGCTACACAAAGTGGATGTCTCTGCTCATTTCTAGTTTGCCAACCTCACTGAGGAACATGGTGAGAAAAGGACTAGGATTTACATGTAACCTATCCTATTTTACCTTGTCATTGGCCTAACTACAACTGTCCCCAGTATTCAGTTTTGGCCACAACAGAAGATCTGCTGCCTATTAGTGCACACATGTATTTTAACCCAGGATCATTAATAGAGAGAGCAGCCAAGACTCTGACCGTGAAAATTTCACCAATAAAACAGCTATTCCAGCTCATGAAAGCCTCTCAGGATCTGTGGTACAGAGTGTGGGGGGAGTGTTGCGTGAGCTTTTCTCTCATATGACCCTTTAGAAAAAGCATTTATTGGATCATTTTAAATTTCCTCTTCATGGATATGTCTATAAACTACTGAGGGGATTGGATATGGGCACAACATTCTGGGAAGGATATTAGGTGGCATCTATCTATATTTTGAATATGTATGCCCCATATTCTAGCAATTTCCTTTCTATGAACTTAGTTTTAAAAATGCCCACACATGTACAAAAAGATGTGTACAAAAAGACATGTATGTTCGCTGTGGGAAGATAACTTACTTAGAAATGTGAATGCATTTTCTCTTCAATTACAGCCAGCCCTTCAAACTCACTTAGCTCACTTGCCCCAGGGGAGCTTTGATTTTGTAGAATGCTTGCAAGGCACCATATTATTTTATTTTTTAAATTTCTTTATTGATTTAGGTATTACATATGTGTCCTTATTACCCCATTACCCCCCACCTCTCATTCATGCCCTCCAACCCCGTTGTCTGTGTCCATTGATTAGGCTTATATGCATGCATGTAAGTCCTTTGGTTGATCTCTCCCTTTTACCCTCATCATTCCCTACCTTCCCTGAGGTTTGACGTTCTGATTGATGTTTCTAAGAACATATATTTCCTATATTAAAAGCCTAATCTCCAAGGTTGTAGAAGAGCCAGAGGGTCCAAGCCCTTGTCACATGCTTTTGTAAATTACACTTATAATAAGTTAAGGCCTGCCACCAAGCATACACTTTATAATTTTCCTTTACAATTTAATTTTAAGGCTTATCATTCCATTTCGTTAATGTTATTTCAAAAACTGATTCTGATTTTTAGTGATTTTGTCCCTACTATGGCAACTGGAACTTGACTGCTATGTTTTCCAAGGGCTCACCTTGGTCTCAGGCAGGCATCTGCTCCTAATCCTTCAACCCATCGAAGACCTACCTACCCTCCAGCCTTCTCCAAGTCTATCCGGACAACAATCCCAGAAACTTTCCTGACAGTGAGGTATGCAATGTGTGTCAGTTTAACAATCTCATAGCAAAAGAACTGACTGTAGCTAGACAGAGTCACATCATACTGACTGAATAAGATTTTATGTTCTGAGGATTCATGAATCATATGATTAATTTTTATAACAATTTACTAGTGATGGTTACCAAATTAACTGTCTGTAATTTCCCAATTATATAGTCGTCTTCTTGAGAAAACTGAGAAACTGGCCCATCTCTAGGCTTTTCTTTTTCATGAGCTTTAGAAGTTGGGGGATGATTCCACACCTGCCCTGTAATCTGTCCCTGAGATGGGAACACACAGAGAGAGCTCTCTCTCTGTCCAACAGCTTAAATTCCCTGCTTAGAAAGCTTGCTTTGCATTTTTTCTTGTTTGTGTGAATATCATTTGGCCTCTGCAGAGATGGCTTCAGCATGAACGCTAGCTGTGAGGATTTGGGGCGGAGGGAGAGAAGATGAGAATGCAAAGAAATCCCCATACAACCCACATGGGGAGCTTCCCAATCACCTGCTGAAACCTAAGCAGAGGGATGATGGGCCAGACATTGTTCTCAGGGAACAAATAGCACTTACTCCTTCAGCTGCTTGGTTAACTTCACCACCTGAGAGGCCAGTGACATGCAGGTCTCCACCACCACCAGGTACCGGGAGCACAGGGTGTGCCCGTGGCGCTCTGCGCTCTGGGAGGGCTTGTCCCCTGCATGGTTCTGCATGGTGACATTTGCTCCATACTCAACCAAGGTCTGTCAGAAAGGCAGAGACATGGGGTCATATCAGGGTCTCCTTTTAAACATTTTTAATGACTGTAACAGAAGGTTGAATGGAGCTTTTCCTGTTATTCCAAAACCAGTTCCCAGAGGCCATAACAGGACAGGGTGGGGCAACCTGGCGAGCTTTCTGAAGTCAATATCAAACACCTCCTGCCCTACTATCAGTAACCTCCCCCAGGCTCCGGAGTCTGGGAGAGGAGGAGGCTAGTGACATCCTTAAGGTCCCATCCTTTATGAGGCATTTATGGCGGTGTCTGTGAGGAGACGATTCGTCCCTCTCAATGGGTGGGTTTATAACAATGCCTGTCAGGAGTGTGGGACTTGTTTATTGGTGCCTATTGACTTGGGCAGCACACTTGACATGTTGCTGAGCCTAAATGATCCTGATCAAGAATTAAAAGAACTGGAATGAAATGACACGGCTGGTGCTGCTGGGCAGCAGCCCACACTCCCACTATGTGCCATGACAAGGATATGTCCCATAGATTGAGCAGATGTGGTAGAAGGGAGCTTGGTGCCAAGTTGTTATTGCCCCATTAAATATGGGAGGGTTCTCCAGCCTTGGCCAGGTGGCTCAATTGGTTAGAGTATCAGTGCTCTCTCTCTCTCTCTCTCTCTCTCTCTCTCTCTCTCTCTCTCTCTCTCCTCTTTTTCTCTCATATGGGGTAAGGCTAAAAAAATGGGAGGGTTCTCTAGAGCAAGAGGCAAGTGGGGTGCAACACAAATGGAGAGAATTATATGGGAAAAGAAGGAGGGTGTAAAGTTCGGGCCAGATCTCCCCTGTCAGTTATCAGTGGGGAGGCTCAGAGGGCCTCATGAATACCCCACCCGAAGTGCCCTTCAGAAGTCAGCTCCTGAAGGCTGCCCCCAGAGGGCATCAGTGGCGCACCATGGTGAGCTGAAGAAGCGGTGACAACTTTCAGGGAGAGTGCCATGATCTTTCCCAGTTAAGCAAAGAGACAGTGGACTTTTTCTCTCTATACCTCCACTTTCTCCCCAATACTGGAGCCCAGAAGGAAGAGGGAAATAGGAGCTAGCATGGTGAATAAAAAGCAGATCATGCCTCACTCCGCCATGCCAAGTCCCTTGATCCCTGAGTCTAATCTGGGTTGGGGATTTGAATGCTTTCAATCAGAAATAAGACCGAGACTTTAAACTGGTTTGGATTAAATATCAATAGTTAAAAGCAAGCAAAAAGTTATGGAATCTGGCCAATGTATCATTAGTAGAAGAGAGATTTGATCGAGCATGGTTGACATTATTAATTAAAAACCAACAGCAAAATGTTTTCACATTATACTGTGATGACATTAGATGCCACAAAAAGCTATGGCACCAACACAAATCCACTGTAACAATCTTACACATCCCTTACACTGTCAACATGAGATTGTAGACCCCTGGATTTATTTCAGTAATAGGCAATGCTTTTCTCACAAGCAGTGCTTATCATTTTTAAATTTCTAGACTACTTAGACTCAGGGGTCATTGAGGAGCTTCGTTTTCCTTTCAGCTTATGATCACTCACCCTGAAAGGCCAATCTGCCAGAAAGCCACTCCCACCTCCCTCCCATGAGGCAGGGGGACCACCTCTCCCACCCCAGCTCTCCGAGACTCAGTGTAAACACAGCTTAGATCGCTCCCTTGACCCAGGCCTCTGCAGCTTTCCTTCCAATGTTTTTCAAGCTCAGTCCCCTTCTCACCTCATAAGGAACCTTGGTCACTCCCTCTTCTACTCTCAGTCTCTTTGTATTTTTTAAAAATCTCACACCCAGTACACATACTCACTTCCAAGATTATCCAAGTTTCCATATCCACGGTATCGAGTGCCAAAAGTATCATTTGTGCTAAGTGGAGTGATGAATGTTCTGAAAGGACAGACTGCCTCTCCTCACATATTAAAAAGAAAAATAACTGAAATCTCAAACGGAATTGGTGATATCAGCTGGTTTTCTTTGGCTTTCGTCATTTATTAGCTGATAAAAAAGTTTATTTCAAGACTATTAAATATTGGAGTGTTTTGTTAAATGGAAAAATAACGTTTTCCATTTTTATTTGATTATTTTTCTTCCACAAAAATAATGCTACTCCTTTCATCTTCCTGCAGATCCTGGTTATAATTTAAATTTCTCTCCAATTTCTCATCACTCCTTTTACAACTTGGGGCCTTAAATTAGAAGTTTTATCCTTTGCCAACAATAGTGGGGGAACTTTTGAACATGTGGAATATTTTCTATCAATTTAGCTCTCTAAAGAGCAGTTGTATGTGGGTGGACACTCTAGAGAGCTTTCTGCTTAAAAAAAATCATTTTCTGCCTTTTACTTTATAGTTCTCCATATCTTCTCATGTCATTTTCTGAGTCCTCTCTACTTTCCTGATCAACTGGTTCTCACTGCCCAGTTTTCTCTTATCAGATAGTCTGCCTTGCACACAATAGGAACCTAAAAAGTACCTACCTGCTAAATAAATGAGCACATTAGGTTTGCAATAAAAGAAACAACAGGTAAGGCAACAAAGAGTGTTGCTTTCTTAGAGTTGTTATGTACACAGAACATATTTGAATTGTGTGAACTTGTGAAGTAGAAGTACTTTCTCTCATCCTGGCTGTCAACCACATGCTCTCATCAGCTCTGCTCAAGAAGTGGGAACAAAGCCACAGGTGTTGAGTCATTTTCAATGATAAGAATGGTGTAACTGGTCTGATTCTGTTAATTGATTCCTGTTCATAAATTAAGTTCAAGGCCACATCTAAACCCTGTTTCTGATTCCCAGCCTTTCTTCCCATCACACTGTTATTCTTCTTCTACCTGCTCTTCCTGACTCTTCAGCTGTCCTCTCTCTCTGCTTTTTCACTTGGAGCCTGAATGCTTTTTTTTCTGGGTGAAGAGGTCTGTCTGGCTTTTCCAATCACATGAAGACCCTTGCTTGGTCTTCCTACTGTGTGCTGTTATGATGGCAGAATCTGGTCAAGCTCAGCTTCGTGCAGCTCTGAATTTGGCTGAGGGATAAGGTGCTGACTCCTATTGTGAGAATCCTACCCTCTCTTAAGAAGCCCTCTCTGATGCCCCTCATGTGGTATGGGGCAGGGGGAGAACCTCCCTCCCCTCTCCTGTGACTCTGCTTCCCAGCCTTTTTACAACATTGCACACATACTAGATTATAGTAATACTGGTAAGGCATACTCAGCTTAAAAGATGAGGCCCCCTTAGGCTAGTGGATGGAGTGGCTGGTCAACCAAGGCCATGGCTAGTCTGCCCAACAGCTGAGGGATCCATAGCTGAGTCCTCCCTGTTATCAACTCTAGGCCCATTTAAATGCATTTGAACAGCTCGGTCTACTACAGGGAAAGGGGAAGACTACAGCATACTCTCTCTAACCCACTGCTCCTTTCTCCAAAGAATTCCTCCAACTCATTCTTAAAAAAATATGTCCTATTTTTTATATACCTGAGAAGTGTGCCAATGGTAGCAAGAACAGTCTGCTCTTTGAGAGACTGAGAGATGTCATTCTGGTACTGATTTTCTGCTGTCTTGAGAACATGGAAGTATTTAATGTCTATTGTCCTCAGCATCCTGTGACATTTAAGGAGAATCTTGTAGGGCTATTCTGCTTATATCTGTGTGGATTGGTGAAAATACATATATAACTATATAATTGCTTATCACCTACTACAATAGGAAAAGCTGATTTAATCTATTCTTCCAATGGATTGAACAAAATTTCTTTTTTTTTTATTACTTGATAAATGCATTTTGCTATTCCAAGCAGCAGGGCCTGTGTACCTGTATGCACCCGAGGTATCCATGCTGAGAGGCTACGTGAACTGCACTGTTGCCATCCTGGTCCACTTCGTCCAACGAGATGCCTTGTTCTTGCATAAACTGAAGAAGCCACAGAAGAATCTTTTCCTATAAACACAAAAAGAGTTGGAATTAATGGAATAGCATGTGGAGAAATCTAATATAAAGTCAGAGGGGGTAAAAAAAAAACAAATTGTGAAGATAGGACATAACCACCCTTACCATATCAAGAGATAATTCCCATGCAGTATGAACTGAAAATCTATGGATCTCTGAAGTCAATGAAAGAGGAATGCTCAGGGAAGTTTAAGAGTAGGAAGTTATCTCAGAATTGCTCTTGTTTTACTTACTCTTATATAGATGGGAAAGTAGATTTGCTGAAAGTTTGAGGACCTCCTCAAAGTCTCCCAGCTAGTCAGATCCAATGTGGAAACCAGAATCCAGGTCTTTTGAGCCCCAGGCAATGTTTTTGCTACTTTGTTATGCTATCTATGGGCTTCCAGAAAATTATTATAAAATGTTGAACTAGTGAGACAGCTAGCTTCCACTTTTAAGCTTATAATGCTTCCACCATACCTTCCTAATCCCAAACTCATGCAATCAACAGGCTTACAACAAGGCTTACAACACCTTGAGTTGCTGAATCTAAGAGAACCTTACCAAATAAAACTTGCACCCTCTTGATTTTTCTGACCACGTATTGGTCATGTTTTGAAAGCAAAGTTTTCACTTCTTCCCTGGTCAAAGGAAGACATCTACGACTCTGAACACACATTTTTGAAAGCAAAGACACAGAGCAGTCAGGGTGTGTCACCAGAACCCCTTTGCATTTTACCCATGGAGTCTTTGTGATATTTTCATGTTATGTTTGGCCCAGGCAGAAAGCAGGGGGATGGGATTTCACTGTTTTAAAATAGAAAAATGAAATAAAATGTTAAAAAAAATATGAGAGTGGTAAAAACAATAGCATGGAGCTTAGTGAGTGGAATCTGACATTTCAAAAGATGATCATGTGTTTGAAAGAGCCTTGAACCTCTCCTTAGCCTTTTAAAGGCTTTATTTCCAGTTATTTGCTCGGGCTGGTCATGAACTTTTATACTTTTCTGGATTAAATTTGCCTTCACCTTCTGAACATGCCAACTAATCTGCTAAAGGAATGTTGGGTAAAAACAGCCAACTCCTTTAATGTTTCACCCGTCATGTGGGGAGCAGGGCACTGTTTATGAAGGCATCTGGGGCATCAGGGACAGACTGAACATTTGCACCACACTTTTTCCACATGAGCAAGCAGGGAGTAAGACCCCCCAAAGAGCAAGAAGAGAAAAATGTAATCAATGCCTACAACATACCAAAAATGCACCCAGGGAAAGCAGAGAGAAGTGTTAGCTGCAAAAACAGAGAAAACTTGTAGAAAGTGAAACCTTCCGCATCCCCAGAGCAGGAGGTAGAACAGAATCTGGAGGCCAGGCTAGGGGTTAAAATTGGGATAAGGATATACCGATATGCTTAACTCTCTTCTTTAGAGACAAACTTGGGAAAAGTTAGAGCTGAAATTTGAACCAAAGCAGGTGATCTTTCACATGCAATGGGTAGGACAATTTGCTTTACTTTTCCTAATAGATTATGTTTATTTGGAGACAGATGATTGCACAATATGATCAGCTTAACTCCTTAAAAGATGCTGATGAGTGGATGTGTCTCATGGTAAAGGACATACCACCCGGTTCAAAATCGATGGAGGAGGCATAGACACATCAAGAGGGCAGGCTGCTGCAACTTTGCAGATGTAAAGGGCAGTCCTGCCATCTCCAACAGGTCATCCTCAAGCCTGTGGTGCCTTGGCTTCCTCCAAGATATTAAATCATGGGATTATCATATTGCCAAGGTGCATGAGAGTTTAGTGACTCACCCAACTCACACACTCTTATTTTATGAATCAGAACACTGAAAAAAATAACTATTTTCTGATATTCTAGCAGCTCTTTAGAAAGTAATGTTCAGAGGAGTTCAATATATTTAGAAATGTTTTATAGATACCTTCTGGTCAGGCATATTTTCTTATTTTTCAGACTCAATAAAATATTACAGTGGCTATATCTATTCCACATGCATGGAAAATGCACTTTATGATAATTCACAGTGCTCTGACTTTTAATAATGGGGTGGTAGGAAATGGAATACTGCATTCTATATGATTAGGAATTTTCCCCTTGTAGAAATCTGGGAAACAATCTAGACACCTGGACTTTGTAGGGATTGATAATCTGGGAGAACAAGACAAGTCTGTGTGAGGCAAGAGTTTCCTTGGCTCCTGATGACTCTCCTCTGTTACAATGACCTGTCTTCTTTTCTTGTGATAGCATGGGCAACTCTTTCTTCCTTACAATTAAAGAACTCACCCAATTCAATATGCAAGAGTTACACAAAGGAAGAACCATTACTTGATTGTTCATAATAAGACAGTCCTTTGCCCAGCACCCCAAGTTCACTTTTGTGTTCTGCATTGGACAATTTACTTTAATAAAACAATAAGCCATTGACTTGTCCACTGAGATATTATATAGAAACAAAAATCTCTTTGATGATTACCAAAAGGATCTAGATGACCAAGACCTGTTTTAACAATTTTGGGATTCCTAACATCTAGGATTTCTGTTCTAATATCTAGGATTTCTGATATGGACATGGAGATGATTCAAATCCCTGGTTTTGGTAAAAGCATTGAGCATCTGTTTTCAGATAAAAGTTTCTTTCTGCTCTTATTTCATTGTAGAGATCCTACAATTTAGACAATTTAAACTTAAATATCTAGTAAGAACCACTGAACAAAAACAGCTGTTTTCTCCAACCAAGAAAGCCCCTAATGAATGCATATATACCATGATGTCCACTTCTTCCCTCTAAGACCTTTCACACACTAACACACACCTACCTATTCCCACCCCTGCTCCCCTAAAGAATATGTTAGAGGAAGAATGCAGCTTCCAGTCTTCATTTTTCCTAAAAGAATTGATGTCAGAGCATCCAATGCAGTCACATGGATAAAAAGGTTCTTCTGTATTATTTCTGTTTAAAAGAAAGCCTCTCCCACTTATTCTGTCCATCCATCCACACATCTATCTATAGCCACTCAACTTCCATTATTGACTGAAAAACTTCATCTACTAGTTTCATCTTTTGGGAATGTCTATGCTTTTCCTAAAGGCAATGCAGTTGTTTAAAGAGGCAATTAATTAATATATGTAATTTTTGAGATAGCCGAACAAAGTCTAATAAAAATGTAATTGAGGAGTATGCTTCAGGTTTATTAGTGGAATGAATAAAACCTCTGCAGGTTTTGATGCAACCATAACTGTTGGAGGAGGCAGCTTTGCCTGTGGTCATAGATCATCAAATCTAACACATCATCACTTATAAGATTCATTCTGGTCTAAGATGTTAAGAAGTAAAGTAAATGGCCTGTGATGATTTCATAATGTCATTTACTGTGAGATAAATGTAGAATCTAGAGATAGTAAAATGTGGAGGGGAAAGTACATCTAAGAATTGATTAAGGACTGAATAATTCTTTGGTAAATTTTTCTTATATTTTACTTACGGTGAAATAAACTAAATATTGATAGCAATAAAATAATAAATCGGAAGCTATCTTATCATAATAGCCAACATTTATCTAGTGTCTACTATATGTCCACAATGGGCAGAGCTTCATGGGGCTTTTCTCATTTAGTCCCCAGAGCAACCCTGTGAGGAAACTTCTATTATCTCAATTTTTTGGAAAAAATCTTCACTTGAGGATATTTTTTCCCCATTTATTTTTAGACTGAAAGTGAGGGAGAGAGGGAGGGAGGGAAGAAGAGAAGGAGGAAGGGAAAAAGAAAGATGGAAAAACATGGATGGGAGAGAGGCACATCGATTGATTGTGATGGGTTGCCTCTCACAAGTGCCCTGAACAGGGCTGGCATCAAACCTGCAAACCAGTTGCATGCCCTTTGACTAGAATCAAATCCTTGACCCTTCCAGTCCTCGAGCCGAGGCTCTAACCACTGTGCAAACCAACCAAGGCTATTATCTCCATTTTAAAGATGAAGAAACTTTTTCTTTAAAAAAAAAGTGTCAAGGCCATTGAGGTAGTAAGGCTAAGGCTTAAACACAGATACTTGACCCCGGAGTCAGTGTTTTCCATAACTCTGTTTTCTGACTTCTGAGTATGAATATTCACAATTGCTCAATGCCCATGAGCCCTGGCTCCATAAAGGATATGCTCGCTTTGTATCCTTTGGGCCTCAGAAATCAGTCTGTGGGTTCATGGGGCTCTGTGTTGGTTATGATTTTTCCCAGACTGATCCTTGGAGAGCAGATGGATGCTCATGCTAATCAAAGATTTTTTATTTTGCTTTCATCTGCAATCACAGCACGCTCAGTGTGTTTACTCATTTCTTCCCCATGATGGTGAAGCAATGAAGTCAAAGCAATACTTCCCCTTTTAAAAGTAAATTGTGAAAATAAATAAATAAATAAATAAAATAAAATAAAAGTAAATTGTGGAAAAACAGTAACATAGCCTGTCGAAGCATTCCCCCTCACGAGCATGCCTATCACTGCTCATGACCATGGGCATTTTAAAAAGTGCCCATGCCCCCACCTACCTAAATCTGCATCAGGGCAAACATTGAAAAAGGAGAATGAATACCAGAGTGTGGACAAAGGCATTCTTGGTAAATGCCCAATGCTATAATGAAGGTTGTTCTTGCAGCACAATCTCTTGACTAAAAGTCATGTGAACACTTCAGAAACAAAATGTTCATAGGTCTGAAGGTGAATGTAAGAGCCCACTGAAGCAGCGACCAAAGCAAAACAGGCTGAAACCCTGAGTAGCTGAGGGTGAGAGCTTTGCTGGATGAGACCATCTGAACCTTTATGTGCAAATAAAACAGCCCAACTTACTTAGGCGGTAGCCTTGAGTTGAGACAATTCGGTCTCAACTGTTATGCTAGCAACATCTCTCTTAAGGGACAGCAGAGCAGGCCTCTCCGAGGACATCCCTACTCATTCCCGGGCCTCCCCGAGGCTCTCACCTTCACGCTCCCTGGGCTGGCTCTGCTGGGTACAATCAGGCAATGAAATAATTGCACCCTCTGAGACTTCATGTGTCAAGATGAGGAAAATCAATTCCTATCACCCAAAGCTCTATCACTGCAGGACACCACTCAAAACTGTTGCCTACCTGTGGTACTGGAGTCTTTAATGGAAAATTTTTATAAGAAAAAGGACACAAATTGGGAATCAAATGGGAGCCCATTCTTTTAAGAATCTATGTGAGGGGCAGAGGGCAACTAAAATAAACCAGGAGAGGAATTTTCCTCTGTACTATCCTTTTCAGAGGTATTTACTAAGGAAACAAAACCAGAGCACACTCAAGTGCCTGCTTGATGTAGAAAAACTTGCATGTGCTGAATCCATTAGAAAACTGTTCAATAACAGTCTTCCTTGAGAAAATATTAGCCTTGTAACAGTTCCAAGTTCAGCATCTCTGCAGGTTATCTGTTATATAAGTCGCTGTGGCGATGTAGGATGGCTGGACAGAATTCACAGATCTAATGGGTTTCTCCATTTTCCCCCAGAGTAGGAATGCTCTCCCGAGGGCACTGCTGGGCTGCCCTGCTCAGTGCTGTATTTGAGGTCATTAAAAATGCTTATCAGCTTGAAATAACAACCTGAAGATTGATATTAGCATGAAGCAAATGTTTGACACTGCTCTTCACATAGGTCAGTAATTTCCATCTTTTCCTCTCTTTCAGCCAAGTAAGCCATGCTATCACCCAGCCAGTCCCAGAAAGGGCACTCTTATTGTTCTGTCCCAGTAGCTTCCAAATTATGAGAAACCTGCTGTGAGAGTTGAGCAAGGAAACTGGCATATATAAGCAACATTTCCCAAGACAAAGAAGGCCGGATGCCCAATTATTTACTTAGAGTCTCAGAACAGCCATGTGATCCTTTCCTCCTTTTCTCTGGCAAACTTGACCAAAAGTGCAGGCAGCCTTTCCTCTCATATCAAAATTCCTTGTTAGACTTTATATAAGCACATAAAACCAGGGACATGAAACAATTATTCTAACATTTGAGAATAAATTAAATTCTGTTTTATACTGAAAACTATTTCTAAAGATTAGCAGTGATTAAATTCTTTTGGTCATTTGAAAATTGTTTTCTGCTCTTTTCCAGTATAAACCAACAAAATGGGGGGAGGGACAGCCTTAGCAAATGCTTATTAACTATTATGATTGTTTGTAGGATACCATGGCTGTACAAGACACACAAACAGTGGAGTAATCCTCTCAAAGATAGTGGGTTCTACAAATTTTAAATGTTGTTCCCGCTCTTTTCTTCATTTCCTAAACTTAGTACAGGTGCTCACTTCTTCAGTGAGCTGCATCAGGTACTCCATATATCACCAAGTATTGTTAGATAAAATGGTAAAAAAATTTTTCTTCATCTAAATCAATGCCACTGTGAGCAAAGTTTACAATTTACAGAGAGAGACAAAACAGAATCTAGCCCCAAAGTCGAGGACTACGAGCCCTGAGACCTGGGCAAGCCACTTAGCTGTCTTTCTTCAATCTCCTCTATAGAGTGGGGATAAAAGCATGACCTAATAGAGTTGTTTTAAGGAATAAGTAGATAATGTACAAAAACTCCAATGGCATGGTGCCTGGTAACATATGGAAAACAGTACATATTAATACATATTTTAATTGAAGTCACAAAGACTCCACCCTAAAAAAAAGAGGGTAGTAATATTTTCCAAGTCAATTTTTTGAACTTGAGATTGTCATGCTTGAAAAAGCATAATCTCTTACTGACAATGCCACAATTTACTGCCACTGGGGAAAGTTTCTGAAACCAAAGGGGATATGGTTATATGCATGAGAAAGAATTTTCTTTGCCACAAACAAATATGATTGAATCTATTTTAATATAGTGCTGACTTTATTTATTTTTTAAAGACTGAGATTGGCAATTTGTGGTCTAACATTTTAAAAAAAGATAATTTATATTCATTCCTTCCATGGAAGTTAGTGATGATTTTTCACTCTATGCACTGGATTGTGATCTGCGTATATCAATTACTCATTCTGGGATTTCCTACTGTAGAAATTAGTTGTCACTTAGACTCATCTAGTAAGTGTTCATTTTTAATAGAGGGGGACTTCCTTGATCAATGTCTTACTAAATTATTTTCTTCTTAATTTTGGGTTAAAGAATATCATATTTTGAGCAAGTTGGTTAGAACATTGTCCCAATATGACAGGGTTGTGGGTTCAATCTCTAGTCAGGGCACATATAAGAAGCAACCAATACATGCATGGGTAAGTAGAATAATAAATCTCTCTCTCTCTTTCTCTCTCCCTCTTTCTCTTAAAAAGAGAATATCAGCTTTCTTTTTGACAGAAGTTAAATGTGTTTATTGTAGAAAATTTGGAAAATACTTAAAAATACAAAAGAAAAAAAAAGCCACATGTAATTCTACTCCGAGTGATAACTACTATAAATAGCAGTGACACAGTTTTTTCTATTTTATTACCTGTTTCCTCCTCTTCTCTCTCTCTCTCTCTCCAAGTTCAAATTTGGTACCCAATTACAGGAACAGGTTTGTATCATAAATTTTAACTTAAATATTATATAATGGACATTTTCCTATAAAATTTCATCATATGAATATAGCTTTATTATTTATCTAATATCCTACTATGAAATTTTAAGTTGTTTTAGAGCATTTTTTCCCATTAAAATGCTATAGTGAATATGATTGCTTATAAATCTGATAAGTAAAAATTCTTCATACCTGGCCAAAGCCACCTGCATAATGAATAAGGCTTGGAAAATCCTTAGAACAACTCAGTTCTGCAATGGCTTCTGTTTCACTCACCATCCAGCGCACGCACTCTAACTGACCATTCTAGATTTAAGAAAAAAGGGAAGAAGAAAGAAATTTAGTTTTTACTTTTGTATCAGGCTTAATTTACTTACAACATAGGTATATCTCCTATTATATTTCTGATATGTGGCTCTGGGTCTAAATAAACTATAGAACTTACTTAAGCACATTTCCATAATTTTCATCAGTTATTTAAAAATCACTATATTGAGGTATAATCTACATACTATATAATATACCCTTTTAAAATACACAGTTTGATGAATTCTGGCCAGTATACACTCACTTGTATCTATAACTCCAATCAAGATTAGAACATTTCCATCACCTCACCCCAAAACATTTCTGCTAGCCTCTAGTTCTCACCTCTCTCACCTTTACCTGAGGCAATCCCTGGTATGGTTTCTATCACCATAAAATTCTATCTCTCTTTTGCATATGGCTTCTTTCATTCAGCATAATGCTTCTGAGGTTCACCCAAGCTACTGCTTATATTAATAATTCATTCCTTTTTATTGCTAAGAAGTATTCCATTGCATGCATATATCACATTTTGTATAGTTATCAATAAACTAAAGAAAGATAAAGTAATCCCAGTCCACTGGCCCCAATGCTCCCTTCCCTGAAGGCTTCCCTGACTCATGACCTCTTTCCTCCTGTGTGAGGTCCCACACTGTGCGATCCAGGAATGTAGTTGTGATCTATATAACCTAGTGACTGAAACCCTTAATTTACCACTTAGTTACAAGACCTAATCAAGCTACTTCACCTCTTTGATTCTCAATTTTCTCCTCTGTGAAACAGCAGGGTGAGTAGTAACCACCTCATAAACATACCATGGAGATCCAATGAGACGAAGCACGTCAGTTTACTAAGCATACAACACTTGCCACCTTATATTTACAATCAAAGTGCTCTTTGAGACACTCACTCTGTCAAACAAATGAGACATTCAGCTGCCTTTCTGGTTTGCATGATGTGGGACCTAGCACAGGAATAAAGAGCTACTGTGGCATGAGCTCAGGGAAGTCTAATCTAAAACAAGAGAGGAGGTAATCTGCTCATTCTTCATTTAGTGCTACAGAGTTTCAAGCAGTCATCTCACAACTATACACATGCAGAGTCTATTCCCACCATTGAATATCTAGCATAACCAACCAGGGGTTTACTGAACAGCTTCCTGGGTGCCTCAATCACATCTATTGCTTCCCTTCTCTGCCCTCCTTGCTGCCCGGGAAGGTTGATCTGAATGTGCCCCCTGGCTTCTGGCTGGGTTTGATTGATGGAGAGTTGTGGCAAGAGACCAAGAAAGGAGAGTGAGTTTGAGGTTCCCTCTGCTCTTGGCTCCCATTACCCCTTTATGGGATTATCATTGGCTGGCTGAATCCCTCTACCGGTCAAAGGTCAAAGGTCATCCAGACTTCTATGCAGCCCTCTCTATCTCAGGCTCTGGGATGGTAACTGAGCTCTGGTTGTTACTCTCAGATATTGTAGGAACCCTACACCCTACCCACACTCCTCCTATATATAAATCCTTCATTACTGACTTTCCTTAAGTTATATAATTTGAACATTTCCAAGTGTTTTCTACCAGGATTTTAAAAAAATCACACTGATATAATGTGCTTCATTCCCTTTGGATGAAGAAAGGAATGGGAATCATTCTGAGCATCTACTAGGCAAAACAGTTTATATAAACTGGTATTTACACAGAACACAGAAATAAGAGGCAGCATTTCTGATTTTAATTACTTGGGTCTTTTTTCTTGGTCTGCAAAAGGTTTATTAATTTTTTTGATCTTTTCATAGAACTAATTTTTGTTTTGATGACTTTCTCTATTGTTTTTCTATTCTCTATTTCACTTATTTCTACTTGGATGTTTTTATTTCCTTCCTTATGTTTGCTTTGAATTTAGTTTGCTTTTCTTTTACTAGTTCCCTAAGATAGGTTAGGCTATTGATTTGAGATCGTTTTTCTTTTTCTTCCTTTAACATAGACTTTTATAGTTATACATTTTCCCATTTAAGCACTGCTTTAGCTCCTTAATGTTGCATTTTCGTTCATCTCCAATTATTTTTCAATTTCCCTTGTAATTTCTTCTTTGATGCAATGATTATTTTAGAGTTAATTCCTTACACTAGTGAATATCCCAAAATTCTGTCTGTTATTGATTCCTAATTGCATTCCATTATGGTTAAAGAACATACTTCATATGATTTCAATCACTTTAATTTATTGAGACCTGTTTTATGGTATAACATATGGTTTAATCTGGAAAATGTTCAATGTGCACTTGAGAAGAATTCTGCTGTTGTTGGGTAGAATGCTTTGTTACATGCTTAGTAGGTAGACTTATTCAAGAATTCAACCTTTAGCCAAAACTGGTTTGGCTCAGTGGATAGAGCATCAGCCTGTGGACTGGAGAGTCCCAGGTTCTATTCCAGTCAAGGGCATGTATCTTGGTTGTGGGCATATCCCCAGTTGGGGGCGTTCAGGAGGCAGCTGATTGATGTCTCTCTCTCATCAATGTTTCTAACTCTCTATTCCTCTCCCTTCCTCTCTGTAAAAAAATCAATAAAATATATTTTAAAAAAAGAACACAACCTTTAAATAGGGCAAAAATAAATATATCACTACTATGAGTTTGAAAGTAATATTACCTGCCACAAATAGAAAGACCAAGAAAACAAAAAAATGTTATTAAATTCTAGTGGGAGGTCTTTGCCTGCTGATCTCTGAACCTGGGGTCACTCACTGTATGTTATAAAAGAATGTCAGTTGGTTGAAGCCAGTTTTCTCACCAAACCAACATTTTCTCTTAGAGCTTCATCAGAGGGACTGAATGAGAACAAGTAATTAAAGTAATTTCATTCCCAGTCTGTTTAGCTCCTAAAATAATTTCTTGTTATAGTCCCATTTTAGAAAACACAATGCTTTCACCTGATAGAAATTTTCTTTCCAAAGGACCCTCAGTAATGCTCTGAATTCCTGCAGTATCTAGTGTTGGGTCCCCAGAAAACACTCAATAAATTCTGCATGTAAGTGGCAAGAATTTATGATGTTCCATTTAAGGAGTTTACGAGTGGGAGAGAGATGTTCGTAAGCCTTGGTATTTCTTCAAAGCTCTCCTTTTCCCCCCTCAGGTAATTTTTTTATTTGATATCCTATCTCTGACTCTGTGTCCTGTCTGCTTCAAGTCATATTATGTGAGCAACTTATGCCCATTTTACCAAGTTTGTTTGCTTGAATGACAACAGGGCTGTCAGAACTGTGCTTACTGAGGTGAAACACCACCAGCCTGTTACTGGTGTTCAAAACAAGGTTCTAAAACAGAAAATGAAGACTTCCTAGGACTCTCTCTGCATTCATATCTCCCGACTACACTGAATACACTGAAGCAGGACATATGTCAAAACAGATTTCTAAAGAGAGTGGCACTGGTTATAAAATATTTGTGTTTACTGCTTTTGTGAAATCTAGGTTGAATAAAGGCACAGAAGAAAACTTCCATTTCTCAAATTATTGTCCAGAAGAAGAGCATGAAAAGCCAGGGGCTCCAAATCTATAAAAGCTTTTGAGTCTTATGGGTTTGTATATGTTCCTCATTAAAACAAACAAAAGTGCTAGCTTTTGCCTACTGATTGTATGATGGGAATACTATGTTGACTGGAGGAGTTCAAGAACGAATAACACTTACTATGGATGCCACAGAGGGAGTTTATGTCCAGGGTTGGCTTAATGACCATTAAGTTCCTTATGTACCTTTTAACTTTAAAGGCTCTTAACCTATCAAAACAGGACTAGGGCATATAAATTAAGGAAACATTTTTCATCCAACTGTATAGTTAGAATATATTCAATAATCGTCACTGACATGTGCCCATTGATGACCAGACCCAACCCCTATCTTCCCATAGGACTCTGACAATGGGCTAGATCTTGAATTTTCCATCTACACTTAAATTGCTGATAATGTACCCACCTTATCCACCATGCTATCAGCTTCTTAAGAAAAGGGATTATGTCTCATTCAAATTTTTATTACCATCACTTAAAACACTACCCAATGGACTTGGTACATATTGTTGAACTCAACTATGCTGAACCTTGGCTTCACATTTGATTTCTCTTTCTTCGTGATGGTTGCCTGCCGGTCAGCTCTTAATTTGATATAGTATCACTCACAACTAAAGAAAAATGATATTCACTGAGCTTATAGTTTTACCAAAAATTTATTTTTACACTAGCTTTAAAATAATACCTTATAATTGGGTAAAACTAAATAAAACAGAAAACAACTTTTAATATATAAGACTTTACTAAATAGTAAATAAAGGTATAAAAATTCAGATTTGCATAAAAGATATATTAGGGGTAAGACAGCAATGGCTTTCTTTTAAATGTTATATGATCTTTAGTGATTTCATAAGTAGATTTCTTTAACTAGCACATTCCCCTAATAAATTTCAATATAATTCCATTAATAAAAATTATGATTATTCAGCTTTTAGAAGACATTATTAAGTACATGTGTAAAAGCACAAGATGTATTATATTTCCCTAAACTTCATTTCTAGCTTCTTAATAAATTTGACTGAATTCCACATTTATTTGCCAAAGTCCTTAAAAGTAATTTTAGTTTAATAGCTAACCTCCTAGTGATGTGTGATATATTTCACAGAGGTGCTCAATGCAAGGCTATAAAAGACCATGTCTTCCTGTATCACAGTTTCTAGGGTTTAACTCTGTCGCAGTCGGCATTAATTTGTGTAGTTTGACACAGAGCCTCCTATGCTCTGCAGGAGCTAAATGGATAGTTAGCACTGATTGTCTAAACAACTCCTGATCCTGAAGACACCTAAGCTTCAGATGTGATCTGTGAAAAGCCCACTTCATTGTCTGAAATACTCCTGAAGGCTACTTCCTCTTTGTCTTATTCATTATACTCACATCAGGGGGAAAATAAAACAGCCTCCAATAGATCCGGTACAGTTCAGAGTCTAAACTGCAGTCTCCATGAGTAACAGAAATTCTCAGCAATGCAAGAGACCATTGCCCTTTCTCTTTCTTTACTTGCTGATTTGAAGCTCACCCTCATTGCACAGTAAATTGGAATGCAGTCACAAAAATCCCAAAGCAGTTAGGGAGTGAAATGATTAATCCTTTAAACAGAACATGTTCATTTGCTGTTTGCCTGGTATATCACTCTTCTCTCCCTCTCCATCAGCATTTTAGCACATTAGGAATCTTACAAAACAGAAATCTAACTTTTAGCTGTGGAGAGCCCAGCCCCCAACCACTCACCTTGATGGCCAGGCCCGCTGGAGTCAACTTCTCAGCATTCCGCTCGTTGAGGCAATCTTCTCCCATCAAAGAAGTGAGGTGCTGCAGGCACTCTGCGTGGCCCTGCGACGCGGCAATGTGTAAGAGATTGTTTCCACTTTCGTCATGAATTTTGTCTAGATTGTCGGCAGCTAGGTGTGGCTGTACAAATAGGAAGATGAAAAAAACCCAAGTCAATAAATCCAAACGTGACGCTCTGGGAAGAAGAGAAGAGCTTCCAGGAGCTCTGGTGACAGCCATTGGAGCCTAGTAAGTCACAAGTCCTTGCTATTCATGCTAATGCTTTTCCATCACATTGTTATATTATGCTTCAGAACATAAAAGCTCAAGACTTATTTTCATGTGAGACATGGTGACAGGGATAGGTCGCAAGCTTGGGGAGGTTCCAAGCTGGCCTGGAAACCACTGTGATGACATTTATAGTATCTGGCAGGTTCCCTGTCTGTTATTTGTTGAAAGGATGAACTATATCTCTCAACCATCTGCTTTGCCTTGAACCATGGAGAACTGGCTTTGACTGTAAGCTACCTGGTGGCTGCTGGGTCCCTCTAGATCAGTGGTTCTCAACCTTCCTAATACCACGACCTTTAACACTGTTTCTCAGGTTGTGGTAACTCCCAATCACCCACAGGTTGAGAACCACTAGCAGGGTCATCTAAGACCATTGGAAAACACAGATATTTACATTAGGATTCATAACAGTAGCAAAATTACAGTTATGAAGTAGCAATGAAAATAATTTTATAGTTGGGGGTCACCACAACATGAGGAACTGTATTAAAGGTTCGTGGCATTAGAAGGGTTGTGAATCACTGCTCTAGACACTTTCATCCATAGACATGCTCTGCGGGCATCAGGAGGCTGCCTGCCTTTGGTTTTCTCACCTCCAGGGAAGTTCATCCCCTGAGTATAAACTGATCAATAAAGACCATTTGTTAAATTGAGAGGTGTTAATCATTTGGGAAACATGGGAAGGACAAAAGAAAGAAATGAACCAAAGAGAAATAGAGAAGAAGAGCCAAGATAAATGGAAAAAGACATTTTCAGAAGAAAAAAAAGTATTAACTTTATTTAGTAAAATTATTCAATCATATCATCCTATTATAATAAGATTTATGATAATACAGCAAACACACTGTACTTATCTATCCATGATTTTAGCCTAAGTAGAATCACACTGCCAAAATATGTGATGATTTTCCTGAATGAGACTTCAATTAACATCACTGTATTAGCCCAAGCTTGCTACTGTTTCATCCAAGTCTGGAAGCCAGAAAAGAACAATGCAGGCAGATGGAGTGTGATTTCAGTTCAGCTCCCTGAGCCTAAGCAGAATAGATTTTTCTTACATCATGTTACTCCGTGTCTAGAGTCTTTAGAAAAGCTTCTTCATGCTCCCTAGACATGCAGAGCTGGAACTAGTCACAGCCCCATGTGGCTCAGAGGGCAATCAAGCTCTAGGGTAAGCATCGATCTGCAAATGCTTCCAAACATCCTAGTCCAACTCTCCGGAATAATAATCAGGATAAAACAGAAGACCCTCTGTTCACGTATCTGGCAGTTCCACCTGCGGCAAGAAACTCACATTCCCACAAACAAGTGGTGAGAGCATTGGAAACCATTGGAAAGTAAAAGAAAGACATTAATATTCAAGTTAGAGAAAGTGCTGGGCTTTTCCTTTTCAATTTTGTATTAGATTAAGTGTCCTGATTCTAGTTGCATTTATGCAAACAGAGTGAAATAACACTCCCTCTATAGTCCTTTGTTTTTCCCTGTCTTAACCTCCTAACTTTTTATTTCAAAACTCTGAAGTCAAACCACCTAACTAAAACCACAAGTAAAGACTGCATCACCCATGGACACAGACAGTAGTGTGGTGAAGGCCTGGGCGGGGAGTGGGTCCAGGGTGGACGGGGTCAATTGGGAAAGAAAGGAGACATCTGTAATACTTTCAACAATAAAGATGTATTTTTTAAAAAAAGAATGGGAACCAATGCATCTTCGTTCTATTACTAACAAACGGAGTTGACACACTCGTCTCTGAATGACTCCTGTGGATGCTGGATGAGATCATACTTACCAGGAGAGAGATCTGTCCTTCTTTAACGATGTTCAAGATGCTTTTTACTTTTTGCAGATACTCACTCCTTTCTTCGGGGCCTTGGGAGCTGGTCCAGCTCAGGCCGCCGACCTGCTCTTCCAGTTTGGGCTCTGCTGCCGAGGTCTGCAGGTGGAAGGCCCTGAGCTGGCAGTCTGGCAGGGGCTTCTCCACGTTTCGGCCGTGAGCATCACTGAAGGTCTTGCTGAGGAAGTCCTTGCTCTGGCTCTCAGACTCATAGGCAGAGCCACACTTCCCCAGCGGCGGAGAGCCCTCAGCATCTTCAGGGGAGAGCTTAGGCTGGTCACGGGGGGCAGAGGACGCTTTTCTCAAGGGAGGGCTCTTCATGGGAGAAAGCACACAGAACGGGGTTGTGCTGGACGGTGAGTTCTCAGCATTTCCTGTTGCGCAGACTCGGCCAGAAAGGCCGTTGATGGTTGTGCATAAGCCCAAAATTCTTTTTTCTGCAGTCACTTTGGGGAAAGGGGTGTGCTGTTGGCTGGATTTAATGTACGGCACATCCAGAATCTCATCCATGTCCAGGTCATAGTGCTCCAGTTCGCCCAGCAAAGCGGTGGGCTCCGCGGTCTTACTCTGGGGGCCGCCCTCTCTCTCCCCTCCGGGGCTGAGCTCTTCGGGGTGGGGGTCTGCGTCAGTATCCCCTCCTTTCTGGCACTCCGCCTTCTGGTTCTTTTGGTCATCACTTTCGTTGTTGTCCAGAGTCTCCGGCTGATGTTTCAGCGGGGACACGCGCTTCACGGGGCGGAACTTACTGTACACATCGGCGATTCCCGTGGGCTTCTGCGTGTTGGTAATAAGCGTCGTGACGCTGCAATTCCAGCTGGAGCTAGAAACTGTGTTAAAACAAGTCAGAGGAGATTATTCAATTGAAACACTGAACACATCTTGGCCAGGCAGGCAGGCAGACACGGCCCACTCAAATTATGCTCAAAGTAAGCCCCATGTGTAAGGGGACCACTTAGAACTTGGATCATAAAACAAACAGTGCACTTACCATTGGAAAACAGTGAAAGATAAAAAGACTGCTATGATATGTTGGCTCAGTGTTAATGAAAGCAGTGGGAATGGTGAAAGCCGACAGCTGAAGAAAACAAACCTAGACAGGTAGTATTTAGGTCTGTTCCCTGGACAGCTGCACCTGCCCGGCAAGGATTTGAATACTTGTCCCCACCTGGAGAGGAGAACTGGAGGGCAGGGTCCTCTGCGTTAAATGCACTTCCAGACTCGTTTAGGGAGAGGAAGGATGTAAGCACACGCATTCACACATGCACACACACATGCACACATGCCTATGGACACTCTTAACGCTTAAGAAGGCCTGTATAAAGGAGGGCTACATTGTTTAATACTGGGCAAACAAATGATGGCCAATTGGGTGATTCACCAGGTGATTTGTTAGATGCATGCAGGAAAGAACAGAGGAACGCAGGGGTCAGGAGTTGACAGGACCCTGGGAGATAAGCTGTGGGTTCGCCCCACCCGTAGCCTGAGCATCCCAGTCCACGGCTGCTCAGGGGCATTTCCCGGTGCTGTCCGGCATAGCGCATGGACATTTGGCAGCTGAATGAACTCTTGAAGATTCAGTGCTGCCCTCCATTGTTGGAAAAGCTGGAAACAAACAGGAGGAGAAGGAAGTTGCAGAGGGAGGGTGAGGTAGGCAGGTTAGGTTGTGTTTGTTGTTTTTTCTTGTTTCTGTTCAAAGCTTAAACACTGTATGGTTTGCATTTGAGTAAGTGTCTGGTTGAGATGAAGTGTAACGAGAAACAGCAACATATCTGGAGGTAAAAGGTAAGAACCACCACTTCTCCCAGTTAGCCTCTGGGTGCAGGACGGTGGAGTAACATCCTCAGACACCAGTATACTGCTTCCTCTCGGGGAGACTCCCCTGACCAGATGACCAATGACCCAGGAACCTGGAAACCTGAGGCCAGTGATCGATAGATCGCTACTCCCCTTCCACTCAGTTTACACCATCCCCCATCAAAGGAGTGAGGTTTCAGGGCATGCCCTCCAACCAGGACTCTCATCTAGCTCTCCTTCCGGGACAACAACAGGTGGGAAGGTTTTAACCCCAAAGCATGTTTTTGTTTCTGTTCTTTGCTGTTGGGCACAACAAGAGAGACAGCAGGTATGGATACTCCAGTCTATAACTTCTGCAAGAGTCTCCGGCTACCACTGATTGTGAGGGTGAAAGTGAGAGTTATTAAATGTTTGGAAGGAGTAATAAAAGTTTCCAAAATTTAAACCATGGTCATCCTTTCTCCTGCTAGGATGTGTTCTAAGAGGATTTAGAAAGGTTCTGGAACAAAGCTAAGGAGAAGAGAGTAAATGTTCTGAGCCTGAATGCCATACAACAGTGGGTGTGTTCTTTCTCCAAGACTGACCTCAATTCTGCAGTGGTTTTCAGAAGGTCTCCACTACATGGTCCTCCTCTGAGGCCCTTCTAGCTCTGGCATTTTAGAGATTATTATAAGCTGTGAGGTGAGGCTTAGATTCTGTTCAGAGAGAACAGGTATAAATAGGGAATGTTCCAGAAGGAAGGAAGGGATCGAGATGCTCTGTGCTGCTGCGTCTCTTCCCTTTTGTTGGCTCTGGCTCTTAGCTGTACACAGCACTTGGCACAGAGCTGACAATTAACAAACGCTAGTATTTGGATTTGAATCTCACTTTGCACATCACATTAAGCCTCTTTTTAAATGCCCAAAGTGCATCCTTCCCAGGGATTTACAGCTTAATTTCACAAGGGAAAGAACTTCTGCTAATAAACTTAGAGGAGCTCTAATTACCAGTAAGAGCTAGATTTTCTGAAGTTATGCATGAAATGTAAATATGCAAAAGGCAAAGACTAATTCCAGTTGGTCCATTATAAATTTAAAAGTTTTTCTATCCTTTCTATGTCCTTTTCTCCCTAAAAATGTAAAGCTATGATAAAACTAACGTCTGTCCGAAATTTTTGCCAAGCCTTTTTTTTCTCTCTTCCTTTTAAGAACACATGGTTACTTACTTATTTAAAACAACAGAGAGATAATGGACAGAATTTATAATGTGTAAATATGCCTTTAATTTTATCCGTTAATTTTCTGAAAAGCTTTAAATACAGTGATGTGTGTGTGTGTGTGTGTGTGTGTGTGTGTGTGTGTATGTTCACATTTCTGATATACATACTTGTTAGATAATGTTGCTTGCTAATATTTTTGCCCATAACCTTCATTTCTTTGGAACTTCTTGAAAATGTGCATCTCAGGATGTAATAAAGAATTTTTAAAGGCACATAACTTAGTGAGCCAGTACAACGAGTGCATTGTACCAATATATTTATGTATTGCATAAGGTCGTGGGTTCAAAGGGCTACTCTTTTATGTTGGCTTTATTTACATGTGAAATTTTTTCCAAGTGATACAGGGAAATGGATACCATATGTTCCCCAGCTGTTTTGTTCTGACAGGAGCCATTAAGAACGCTCTATGGAAATGAATTCTGTCTGAGTCTTATGAAAACACTTCTCTCCACACAAGGGTCTAGAAACTGAAGAACGGGTGACAACATTAGGCTTGTTGTCCTTCTCCTTATTCAAATGGATGACTCTTTTTTAGGCCAAAAGTGAAACCTATGCTTTCTAGTCTGTGTCTTGATTACTGGGAACAAATCCCAGTCATGAGAAATGGGTTAACAGGTTTTCATGAGAATACTTTAATTTATTACTATATCACATCCTCATCTGAAAAGGACAATTTTACATATATGTAAAAGATAAAATTCAGTGAGTTTATTTCTCCTAAGCTGGGCAAAGTGTACTTTAAGCACAACACCAGAAAGGAGGCTATTAATAACTGTAGTTCTACCCCAACACGATAACAAATTTCTTATAATACATGGAAACAAAGTTAGACTAACTATGGTTACTAGGAAGATTTTGAGGCTAACTTTGTTTTCTGAGGATCATGAGTAAATACTTCACATGTTAACAAACTTTAAGTGCCTGGAAATTTTATCTGTTATCTTATTAGTTCTTTACAAGCTCTGTGAGAACAGCCTGTGAGTAATTAATTAATCTATTCCTTACATAAGTAGGTTCCTAATGACTTTTGGTTGAATAGATTCATTTTTAACATCTTACCAAAGTAAACATGTCCAATACACCTTAAATCTGTTGGCTAATTAGGTCACAAATTTTCTAAAATGGTCAGTAGATAAGTAGAAATGTATGTGAAGCTCACTTACAGACCACAATGATCTCTTCCAATCCAGCCAGCATTTAGACTGTCTCTGATCACCAGCAAGATATTTTCAATTGTCTGCTGACCATCCATTTATTCAATGTGCATTTACTGTGAGTCTAGGAATGGCAAGCATTTGTGGCAGGCAGCACGTTCTGGTTTAGGGGGGGCGCTCTCTCTCTCTCTCTCTCTCTCTCTCTCTCTCTCTCTCTCTCTTCCTCTCTCTCTCTCTCCTATATTTCTTGTATTTCTTGCCCTGGATCGCATGGCTGCTTACACAGTCTCATAAGCAATCCATATATAAGGCATGGCTCACCCTTCTCTCTCTATATATTTGTAAAAAATGTTTTTATTGATTTCAGAGAGAGGAGGGGGAAGCAGGAGGGAGAGATAGAAACATCAATGACAAGAGAGAGAATCATGGATCAACTGCCTCCTGCATGCCTCATCTACTGGGGGTTGAGCCCACAACTGGGGCATATGCCGGATCAGGAATCAAACCCCAACCACCTGGTTCATAGGTTGATGCTCAACTACTGAGCCACACCAGCCGGGCTGGCTCACCCTTCTCTTTCCTTGATCACTGCCCCTCATCCCTCAGGAACCAATAACTGCTGTGGCCTGATCCTAAATCCTCAAATCCTCTTTCTTCATCCTATTATACTGGGGCTATAGTGGGACCCTCCTGCAGCCTCTGCAAAGTTCTAGCTCCTTTGTGGGTCTTCTTTTCCAGTCCTGAGTCAACCCTCTGCAGATAAGCCTGATTTTGTTACTTCTTAGCTCACAAGCCTCAGGTCACCCTGGATTGTCTAAAACAGGATTTCCTCCTTATGTGGGATGCATGTCCCTGCCATATCTAAGGGGGCACACAGCTAAATTCCCCTGAGAGAATGAAAAGCTATGCACCTTTCAACTCTCTTTCTTCCTCTTAATTAATTTAAGGAGTTGACAATGAATTTAACTCCTCTCCAAAATATATAATCTCCCTTTGGAATAATGAGACCACAGGCCATAAGTTCAGAAATTTTCATAGGTAAAGGGTTAGCAGACATATTTTGTTTCTATCACATTAATTTAATGAAGACTTGAAATTATTGAAAGTCACAATTTGTTTTCTTTTAAAAATTAGTGTTTAAATGTAAGTTTACTTTAGAAAAGTGTGTTGAATAAGCAATAGTACAAGTAATATGTAAGTAAAGCAAAAATTACAGAGGGAGATGTAGGCTATAACACATGTTGTGGAAATAATAGTTGAATTACTGAGGTTTGGGAAACCCAGGTTTTCAGGATAGTACAGAAATTCTTTAGCATAGTATGTAACAGTTCTTTTACTTATTTTCTAATTTATCTTCTCATCTCAGCATCCATCATTTCCACATCACTAACTTTCCCAAGGAATTGTGGCTCTTTGCTTTTCAGTGCCCTGATTATATTTGACCATGCACAGAGTTGGGCATTTCTGAAGTTCTGTTGCAACTATTCCCTCATGTATCTATCTCACCTTCTCTCTTGATACTTCCTCAAGGGCAAAGATGGCTTGTAAATCTCCTTGTGTTTATAACCAGCCCTCTCTCTAGCACAAAATCTCACAGATATTGGGAATCAGTGGCTACATCATTTAATGAATAAAGGGAAGAGAGAAGGAAGAAAGAAGGAGGCAAGGCAGGGAAGGAGGAAGGAGAACGGAATATGCCAGACTAAAGATGCAAAGTATAGTAAATAAATAGGAGTCTGCTCAGGATGAGGCACTCCTGCCACATTCTGAGCACACTATCTGTGTTGGCTTTCAAAGAGATGTTAGTAAGCTATTGAAAATGTTCAGACATTTAGAAGATGCACTGCATATGGAAACATTTCCATATATTTCCTACAAGTTCTAAGTCCCGATTTCTTCATCTGTAAAATAAAGGGGTTAGACTACATGATTGCTAAGACCTGACCCACCTCTAAATTTCTGTGACTGTATGGAATGTCTACAAATAACAGGGCTCTTTATTCTGAGTGATTCACTATGAAACACTATAATTCCATGTCTTTCAACGGGTCCTTACAAATTTATAATTATGAGGCTAACCTGATTGCTGACACAGAACAATTCTTTGGCTCTTGGGACTGATAAATTAGTATTTTCTTAGGAAGATAATGTAGAGTTTGCTATTGCAACAGTGGATCCAATTTTCAAGACTGAACGTCAATGCTGGCTCCCCATAACCCTGTTTACTTTACTTCTAAATATGGAATTGTATGTTCAGATTAGGAAATATGAATTTCAGACATCGAGAAGAGAAAGAAAGGAGGTATGCCTTTAGGATAAAATGGTGTTTCCCTACCGTTTATTGTTTAACATTTTATGAATTCTATATTCTATGAAACAAAATGTTCACTTTTAACTGCAATTACCTTAAATGTACATAACAGTACACTTCACATCTATAACTACTGCAATCCCAGGCACCTTCAAGAACATACCTTTTAAGTTCTCCAGCATTCCACTTTTTCCATTTATACACCCAAGGAAGGGACGTTTTGAAAGATGAAGGGTGCCAATGCTAATGTCATGAATTTCCTTAACCCAGCGGTTGGCAAACTGTGGCTTGCGAGCCACATGTGGCTCTTTGGCCCCTTGAGTGTGGCTCTTCCACAAAATACCATGGCTTGGGCGAGTCTATTTTGAAGAAGTAGCATGAGAAAAAGTTTAAGTTTAAAAAATTTGGCTCTCAAAAGAAATTTTAATTGTTGTACTGTTGATATTTGGCTCTGTTGACTAATGAAGTTTGCCGACCACTGCCTTAATCCAATGAAAACAGGAATCTCTAGTGACCCCACTTACTACAAACACCTGAGGCTCTAGAGGTGGTGACAGGTGACTTATAGCATCTCATGACAACAGGAAGAGGGTATGGAGTCTGAGTGAGAACTGTTCACTGAATGCTCTTCTGTATCATCCTAGATGTAACCTGATCCAAGAAAGGGTTGCCCTAACTTTGGAGAATTGTGTTCAGGCCATGATGCTGGGCATGATGAATGTGTGTCTGGAATGTTCCCACGGTGTTGCTTGCTCATCCCTTTAACTGAAGCCACAGAACCTTACTGAGAGTACTGCGAGGCTGCAAGGGAAGTACAGAGGACTTTAATACTGTATTTACAAAAATACCAATCAATGATTTATTCATAATAAGACATCAAAATACTATTGGAAAAGATTCATGATTTGGTTCTAAATTTTCTGACTTTTACTGGCTACTGATACCAAGCAGCTGCTGCAAGTATCAGATTCACATATCATTTCTCTCAGTTTTGCCCAGAATTGTCAAGACCTGCTCACTTAACTTTGCATCCCACCTGCACCCATTTCTTTGGTCTGTGAATATTCATAGACATACTCAAGCTTTTACTACCCTGGTTAGAAATAATACTTCTTCATTAAAACAGCATGTTCTATCATGAAATCAGACTCAATATTTAGACAACTTTAAACCTTTGGACTTCAAAAGTACAGTTCACACCGAATAACAATTGATGGGTCTGAAGAAAGTATATGGTTTCAGAGTTATTCTGTCATCTAAAAAATATGCTGACCTTCACTTTAACATTAGTAAAACCTCTTAAATGGATTAAGTAATATTCATTCCAGGTTTCCTTTCCTTCCTTCCTTCTCCCTCCTTCCCTCCCCCTTTTCTCCCTTCCTCCCTTTCTCCTTCCCCTCCTCCTTTCTTTCCTTCCTTTCCCTCTCCCCTTCTCTCCCTTCCCTTCCCCTCTCCTCCCTCCCTCCTTCCCTCCATTCCCTCCATGCTGAATTGAATAAAGAAATACACATCAAGAGACACCAAGCAGAGAAGTGCAGAAATAGGAGAACTTGCTCAGTGTGTTTTCTGCAAAGTGTTAGCAACCTCAGTGGAAAGTGCAGAAATCCACTTACCAGTTCTAACTGAAGGTGGCGATGTTTTACAGTGTTGACCTAAAGTCAAAGACAAAGAACAGCAAGTTACAGTTTCTTTGTCAAGAGAGCAAGCAGTAGATGGAGGTGTGTGTGTGTGTGTGTGTGTGTGTGTGTGTGAGTATGTGTGTGCGCGCGCGCTCGCGGGCGCATAGAGGGAGGAGATAGTAGGACAGAGGGAGTATGGAGAATCCCTCCTCTCTTCCTTCTACTCCCCATTTCTAACTGATGGCTGTTTCTTTTACTTCTAAATATAGAGCTATATACCCACATTAGAAATAGAGTTGTAGAAATCAAAAAGAGAAAGAAAAGGGGGTACATCTTCATGGTTCTCCTACTGTGTGTTGTTGTTTGGTTTGTTTTTTTTTGAGGGGGGAGGGCTAAAAGTTAAATGAATTATATGAGAAACAAAGAGGCCAGTCCATGAATCTGGTCCCATTTTGAGATGAATGCACTTTAAGGAGGAGGAGAAATGGGAGGAAGAACTAGCACTGGCCTGCAGCCTTCTCTTCCTCTTGGCAGGCACACCAAACTTCTGCCTGGGCCAGAGTTCTTAGTTACAAGGCTCCAGAGAGAGCAGGGCAGGTGCAGCTGAGAGGAGCCAAGAGCAGACAGAGGCTAGTCCCAGGATGCATGCACAGTGGAGCCACTCTGCCTCTGCCTCCTGGTGCAGTTCAGTGTGTACTTCTCAGGCACCAGCATATTCAGTGGAACGAGACTGTGTAGGTTAGTACTTTTTCAAAATGGTATTTCTTAATTGGAATTCTAAAATTTCTTCCATTTAACACTTTAGAATACAACATATTTCTATAAAGCCATCTAAGTTTTTATAAGAACTCTGAAGAATGGATGAGCAATTCTCATGTGTTCTTACTTGAAAATTAAGGAGGACCCAGGGAATTTTAAGTGTTATGTGGAAAATTACAGAGCGTGCTTACTTCTCAACCAGGACTGAGGTTCCCTGACTCCAACTTCTTTCCATAACACTGCATTTTCATTAAGGGCCGCCTTAATGAAAATTATTTCCTAAACATGCAATTTACATGTTCTCTGGGTCAGACATAGGCAAGTAGATTCCAGAAACCAGTGGCAAAACCTAGTAGTACTCATTTCGGGTTCATTTTTTACCTAACCCCCAAACTGCTCTCTGCCTCGATTTTGGCAACTACTGACTATGAAGCTTCTGTGTGGGAGCAAAATTAGGAAAAACGGTTTTTAAAAATGATTTTTCTTAGAAACAAATGAGTAGCAGAATTTCCCTAATTTTATCTTTAGTGCATCAGCCTAAATTTAGCGTCCCCTTATCACTGGGAATCTGTTCTCACAGCTGCCAATTCCTTCAACTGGTTGGAGCTGGCAATCTCCTTCCTATGTAAGCTAAAGACACAAAAATGTTATAAAGCTTGTTCAGAGGTGTTCAAGTAATTGGAGAATGTTAAAATATTCCAAAGGGTTTATTCATTCAACAAACATTTATTGAATGCATTCCGTGGACATGGTTTTAGGGGTGCAGAGATGAATGAAATCGACAAAGTCCCTGCCTAAAGGCAGAACCAAACAGCAAAGCAAAATATACAGAGGGATAAGAAATGAGAAAATGCAAAGTGCTCTGAAAGAGACAAGCAGTGTACTGGATTAGAGAATGGCTAAGATGTGTCATTATTGAGGCGACTTTTAAGCTAAAATCAAGGGACTGAGAAGCTGATCATGTGACAATACAAGTGACAATACAAGAGGAAAGTTAATTCTGCGAAGATCTGAGTGAAAGGAAGCACATTTCAAATGGCTAAAGAGAGAGAGAATCAGGTTGGTTCTTTCAAAATTCTTTTAGCTAGAGCAGAGTGAGCCAGGCTGAATGCAATCAAGGATGGAGTTGGGGAAGGTTATCAGGGGTTAGCTCATTTGGGCTCTTTATTGACCACAACAAAGAGTTTGGTTTATATTTTAAGTGAAATGTGGTATCCCTGGGGGGATGTCAGAGAGAGGCAAAATGATCTGCTTTACATTATAAAATATGTCCTCCTATCTACACTGTGGGAAATAGGGGTGCAAGGACTGGTGGTGAACAAAGAAGTGAGAGTAGTTCATGACCATTAACTCAGATGAAACAGAAGAGGAGGAACATGAATATGCTGGTGCCTGAGAAGTACACACTGACGAGCTGGTGGCTGCTGAGATGAAGAGAAGTGGACGCGTCGGGGTGGGGGAGTCACTTTGAGCAAAGACAACTCAGGATTTGGTACATAGATGGAAGTTGATTTGGAGGGAGAGTTCTAGCTTCAGTCACTGAGCTGATATTTCAGTAAACCTATAGGGAAGAAGAGGAGGAACATGTAGAGAAAGGAGATGCAAGACTTTCTCTTCAGATTTCCATAAGACACCTCATGTAGACAGTGAGTGGCCATTAAATAGGAGACTCAGAGTGCTGAGGCAAGTAGCAGCAGCATGTAGATGATATATGAAGTTGTGAGAATAGATGAATTATCAACCCAAAGAGACTTGGATATTGAGGGAAGACAGAATCCTATTGAATACTTGAGTCCCATTTAGATATTTGAAGGTCAAGTGGAGAAGGAGAAGGAGCTGCAAAGGAGGCTAAAAAAAATTAAGAGTATTGGGAGAAAAATGGGAAGAGAGGTAGTATCCCGAAACCAAGAGAGGAGAATGTTTCCATAAAGGCATAACCAACTCTCAATATGAAGAGGCCAAGAAAGATGAGAATATCAATGTCAATGGACTTGACAACCTGGAAGTTGTGACCATTGCTAGGGAGATGCAAAACATTCTGCAGATCAAGTATGTCAAACTCATGGCCTGCGGGCCTCATGCAGCCCATAACAAATATTTTTGCAGCCCAGCCAATATAACAGTATGTAAGAAACATTTTAATAAAAATTTCATAACTTAATTTTTACAATATCCTGTTATACATAATTATTAATAACGAACTACAACGTTTGCTAATGACTGATTACTATAATCGTGTTGTATTCATTTCCCTTATATTCAGGCATACCACTTCACTTCACTAATACCAGCAGCGAATATTTTAGCAGCTGACTGCCACATCATTAGCCTTGTACTGACTTGTTTGGTGTGTGCAACAGGAAATATTTTGCTTTCAGAGAACAAAAAAAGAAAATAGGTTTATTTGCATTATGCTTATTCATTTGTGCAGTTATTCAGTGTCTGATAAGTTAATGTTCAAGAAAAAATATTACATTTTATTAAAATTTTTTATTATTTTATGTTAATGATTACTCATTTATTTCAGCCCTTTGTATTCAGCATGTCTCTACTGAAATAAACCCATGTTTCTATTACAATTGAGGCTATAATTTTTTTGTGGCCCACATAAACTTAAACCTTGTTTATTTGGCCTGTGTTAGGCTTTGAGTTTGATATACTTGCTGTAGATACTTAGGATACATGGGAGGTAGAAGACTAGACATGGAGGCTCCCTTATCTTTTTAAAGCAGGTTGGCTGTAAATCACAGGGTGTAGAGAGGGGAAGCAACAGAGAGAGAATCAGGTGGAAGCCACTAAAAGGAGTACTGTTGGAGAAATCCAAGATGGTGGCATAGGTAAATACCTATACTGCTGCCTCGCACAACAATTTCAAAACTACAACTAAAAGACAGAACGGACATCATCCAGAACCACAGGAAAGCTGGCTGAGTGGAAGTTCTACAGCTAGAAGGAAAGAGAGGGGCTCACAGAGACCCAGAGGAGCTGCAAAAAGCTGAGGTACGGAGACGCGCGCTGAGAGAGCGGGTGCCGGAGTACCTGGCTGGCTTTCTCTGGCGGGAGGGAAACGGAGACTCCCAATGGCATTGAACCCCTTATCTTATGACACTAAACCCCAGATCCAGCCGAAACTCATACGGGGGGAGTTTGGACTGTGAAAAGGGAGAAGTGCACGGAAATTTAGGGGAGTCGCAAAGGATCGGAGGTCTGGTCGCGCACGGCACCACGCGGAGGACGGATTGCTGATTGTGCCGCTGGCTTTCGCGAGTGGGCGGGAGACAGACCCTCCCAACTGCGCCACTTCTGAGTCCACTGGGCCCCTGTTTCGGGCGAAACCCTGGAGACCTAGACTCGTGTGGTCCTGGTTCGCAGGGGAGCGGGAAAGGCAGCGGTTAGAGGCGCTGCGGGTGCGCGAGCGCACAAGGACCGCTCCAGCCATTACCCAGTCACGTGAGACTCAGGGGCCGTGGAGGGCGGGGCCGACTGGAAGGCAAGGCGGTCCCTTAAGCCCTGACACTCCACCCCTCCCAAGCGTAGCAGAGGCTTCTTCGGCTGAATCCAGCACAGAAGTTTCCCCGGCACAGTGAAAATGCCGAGACAAGGGAAGGGATTACAAGCAAAAGAAATGGAGGAAAAAAAACAACTGGATATAGAGTTCAAAACCACGCTTATAAGGTTTTTCAAGAATATGCTAGAAAAGATGGATAAATTTAGTGAGACCCAAGAGAAGATGATAAAGACACTGACTGAAATAAAAACTATTATGCAGAGTACTAACAGCAGACTAGAGAAAGGCAAGGATGAAGTAAAAAATTTGAAATATAAAGAAGCAGAAATCATTCAACTGGAAAAGCAAGAAGAGAAAAGAATCCAAAAATGTGAAGATAATGTAAGGAGCCTCTGGGACAGCTTCAAGCGTACCAACATCAGAATTGTGGGGGTGCCAGAAGAAGAGAGAGAGCAAGATACTGAAAACCTGTTTAAAGAAATAATGACTGAAAACTTCCCACATCTGGTAAAAGAAATAGACTTACAAGTCGAGGAAGCACACAGAACCCCAAAGAAAAGGAACCCAAAGAGGACTACACCAAGACACATCATAATTAAAATGCCAAGAGCAAAAGAGAAAGAGAGAATATTAAAAGCAGCAAGAGAAAAACAGTTTATTACCTACAAGGGAGCACCCATACGACTGTCAGCTGATTTCTCAACAGAAACGATGCAGGCCAGACGGGAGTGGCAAGAAATATTCAACGTGATGAACAACAAGAACCTACAACCAAGAATAATCTATCCAGCAAAGCTATCATTCAGAATTGAAGGGCAGATAAAGACCTTCACAGAGAAGAAAAAGCTAAAGGAGTTCATCAACTCCAAACCAGTATTATATGAAATGCTGAAAGGTACCCTTTTAGAAGAGGAAGAAGAAAAAGGTAAAAGCCAAAAAATTATGAACAACAAATACACATCTGTCAACAAGTGAATCTAAAAATTAAGTGAATTAAAAATCTGATCAACAGAATAAACTGGTGAATATAATAGAATCAGGAGCACAGAAAGGGAGTAGACTGATAATTCTCAGGAGGACAAAAATCATAAAGCATCAAACAGACTGTGAAATTATAGCAGAAAGATTAAAGTTAGGTGAGGTAACTAAGTGATCAATCAAAGGACTTGTATGCATGCTTATAAACATAACCAATGATCACAGACACTGGGGGGTCGGGGTACGCCTGGGAGGGAGGGGGGGCAATGGGGAGATATGTATAAAAATTAATAAAAATTAATAAAATTAATTTTTGCAAAGAAAAAAAAAGGAGTACTGTTTACTTGGTATTTTAAGGTAGGAGATAATCAGAGAGTGCTTGTATGCAGAGGGTACTGACCCATACAGAGAAAGACATTGATAGTGTAGCTAAAAGGGGAGATAACTGAAGGATCAAGGTGTAAAGCCAAATGAAGAGAAGGTATGTCCCTTTCCTCAATTATAATACAAAACTCAAAGAAGCAAGACTTCCTTTCACCTCTCTATGCAGTCATTCATCAAGCCATACCTCAATATATGTATTTAGCACCAGTGCCAACACCGAAGATACTATAATGAACAAAATTACCCCAAAGAGATTTTACTTTGTTTATGAGAGAAAATGATATTAAAGTAACATCACATTATTAATAACTTTTCAAACAGATAAAGTATAACTTTGTTCAAGAAAAATAAGAATTGCGTTATTTAACTAACATTCTCATGCAGAGATTTTCCTGTATGTAAATTTTTACTGGGGTTAAGTAAACTGAGGATTATGTCATAAATGTTAGATTCTTTACTGTATTAGGTTGGAGTGTTTGTTTTCTTGATTGAGATGTTAGAAACTGTGTTTCCTTATTGTTTGGAGTCTATTTTATATTACATCATGTGAAATGGACCAATCAGCAGGATGTTCAATTTAAAATGTCATGCCAACCTTCCACTTCATGCTTTCAGTATTGAAGCTTAATAAAATTGAAAACAGGAAGTTTATATGCTTAGAATCACCAGCTATGTTACAGCAACATTGAAAGGATAAATTTCATGGCAACTTATTATCTTTGGTGCTGGATGAAAGAAAGCCTTGGAAATTTTAGAACACTGTATGTTTTCTAAAGTCCAGGATTTGTCACAAAATGTACATGCACAGGGACTAAAAATACAGCAAATTTGTAATGCTGTTAAATATACCTCCAAAATGACTTTTACCAGATACCAAGTTTAAAAAGTATGTGTCCCTTACTCATTGTCATCCAAGTGAAGTATAATGGAGGTATGTTCTTTCAGAATCTTTTCTCAAACACATCCCAAAGCCATTCATTCCTGTTCCATAACCAGATTCTGTAACCTTAGCTTGTCTAAGTACTCAGATGCAAAGCTAAATTAATATTTATCTTGTTTCTTTCATAAGAAAATGATACAATAAGCTCAGCAGACACACATTTTCAAGAATCACAGTTAATTAATTGAAAAACATATGCATTTGAATGTCTGATTTTTTTAAAAAGTCAATGTAATTGAATATGTTTGATTGGAATACTGTATGTCAACATTATGCTTTTTAGTCCTCATTTGGCAAAACCATATAACAGAGTTAACACCCACTGTTTCGTACTGTCCTCTTCTCTTATGTGAGTAGTAGGCATTAAGCAGAGAATACATGTGAACATTTCACACAAAAAACTTTCTTTTAGAGGTGCAAATTTTTTCACATGCAACTTCCACACTGCTAACCCTTGTCCCACAACACTAGCCATACAAGGCTCCTTGGGCTAAAATTATTCTTCAGTTGCCTCAACTTCACAGTGGCTCAGCAGACATGGTTTTAAATGCACTTTCTAGACTCTAGAACTATGGCCCAATTAGCTACCCTCTGTGAACCTCAGTTTCCATACCAATAAAATGGGCATAATATTGGTCCTCCCTCATAGAACTGTTTTGAAGACAATTAAGCTATTTACCGGGGACCTGGCAAAATGCCTGGTACATTACAGCCCTAAAAAACAACTGTGAACTGTCAATAGCACCTGAGCAGCTCCAAAAAGAGGCAGAATTTGATCTCATGCTTCTAAACTCTTCTTTCTTTACCTCTCTTCCACCATCTTGTGGTATCTCCACTACCTTCACACTTCTTTTTAAAACTTAATTCCTCACACAATTTGAAACCCAGTCTTAATGCTGTGTAGTTGATGAAGAACAATTTAAAATATTAATGCCGAGGGAGAATATAGATTTCTATAGGAATCAAGGCCTTTGGCCAGAGAAGGGGCAAGAGCAGGGTAGACGCATTGGGCATCGGTGAGCTAGTTAAAGTTACAGAGACATGGTAATACTCTGACAACACTCTGGCATCTGCCTTTCTCAAATCCCACCATGGATCTGGTCCAGGGACCAGGAATGAAGGAATGAAGTGGAGTGAATCCTGGGGTATATGTCTCACAGAGTGACTTCCAAGGGCTACCAACTTGACTCACCTGACATGCCTGCTCCTCCCAGAGCACTTGAAAAACAGATGGAAAAGATGGCCATGTGTCTTGTCTTTGCAACCCACTTGGGAAGGCAGAAAAGGTGATGTTAAGTCCAGGGGGCTGATCTGTGGGGCTGATTGGTTCTGATCAAACCATGTATCACGGGTTCAGTTCTGGTATTGCACTTTTAGGAGGGATGCTGATAAACCACAGTCATCCATGAGAGTGTAAGAAGAATGAGCAGGATACATTTAAAACCATGGAGGGAAGTTTTAACCTGAAGAAGACAAGACTGAGGAAGACTGCCATCTCTAAACACTTAGTGGTACCTTTGCCCAGGAGTGTCCTTATCTATCATTCCAAAGGAAGAACTGGGATTAAAAGATGAAAATTTGAGAGACACTGATTTTGGCTGAACTAAAATATTAACTTTCTGTTGCCATATATTTGACTCCTTTTATCTTTGGATGGTAAACACACAATGAACTATACAGATGATGTATTATACAACCGTACACTTGAAACCTATGTAATTTTACCAACCAATGTCACTCCAAAAATTATTAGCTATAATTTTTTAAAAATGAACCTTTACAGGTGGGCAGCCTCATGAGGCTGTGAGCTCTGTGTCACCAAGGTGATGAAGTACAGGCTGGATGACCCTTCAGGAGGGACAGTAAGGATCTCCTTCAAAGACTTAGGACTACTAGAATGTGAGTTCTTGTCTACATCTTGTTGTTACTGTGTCCTCAGTGCTCAAGACAGAGAACACTCAACCACTATTTGCTGAAGAATAAATAAAAATACAAACGGATCCATGACCATTTGGTCGAACCTGTTAATACAGGACTGGATATTAACATTTGACAACCTACACAAAGTGGAATGTGCTTAACAAACTTTAGGAAGGAAAAGAGAGATGTCTTTATCAGGTGGAGCAAATTCTAAGTGACATGAGGTTTAGAGAAAAGTTTCCGCAGAGGGTGCCCCAGCCAGAAGAAAGATGTGGTCTCTTCTCAGAAGCCAATGTGCTTTCTGTTGCCATCTGTTGGGAAAATCACCATAAGAAGGAAATTTGCAAGCACTCCAGAGCAGTGTCTGACAGAAAGTCTGAAGGGGTGTGGGAGGTGGGTATACCCATGGAACTCATAGAGAATGCCTCACTTCTTCTGGCACTGGCTGTGAAAACTTTACTATGTTGAGATATCTTTCAAATGAGCCCATAGACCATTCTACACAATGCTATGGAGAGGTGGATATTTTTCTCATATTTCTTTTTCTAGGACCATACTCTATTAGGAAGTGGTTTGCCAGCTGCAAAATGACTATCAAATTGGATTGTATACGTGATTACTCTGAGGGTTTTCTCCCCCCCCCCCCCCCATATACCCATTTCCTATCAGGTCTGATTATTTCTGATTACCTAGAGCTCTGGGTCTTTGCTTTGGGTGAAGTTTTAAAGCTATTGAACTTGAACCTAGCTTCCTTCTCACTCAGAAGAAATGTCTAGCATTACCTATTGTGGAAGTGGCTAGAAGTCATATGACCTAGAGAAAATGAAATTAACAAGTACAAGGAAAAATATTTTCGAAAGTTTCGGTTAAGTTACTTAACTTGGTAAGCAAGAGCAGCGATTTAACAGAGAACAGAAATTCACCACTTAATTGATGAAGGGGGAATGCTGATATTTTAAGTTTTAAAAGGATAATATCCTAAAGTTAAATGAATACCACTAAGTCCTGCTGTTTGAGAGGTACTATACAGACTCTAGATGCAGACTTCTGGGGTTTGAATGCCAGCTCTGTAACTCCATTACTGTATGACTCTGGGCAAGATATTAACTTCTCTGTTCTGTGTCTCAGTTTGGCCATCTATATAATACAAACAACTTAGTGCTTAGCTCACAGTGATTTTATGCTTAACTGAGTTAATATTAGTCAAGTGCTTTCAATCACACCTAATCACACACATGAAGCAATACTGAAGTGTTTGCTATTCTTTCTTTCTCCTTTACTCACCAACCCCAATTAATGAAAAAAAATACTGTATCTATAAAGTATCTTCAGATATATTACATAATTTTGATCCCAATAATAGCCTGGTAACATTGGCAGAACAAATCTTTTTTCTATTTTATAGATCAACTAGAGGCTGAATGTGCACAAAATCGTGCACAAGTAGCTCCGCTTGCCTCAGCTGGCCGCCCTGCCCAGCACTGCTCATAGCTCGCTGTCCCACCCTCCGTCGCTCATAGCTCTAAGCTGCTCCTAGCTCTCTGCTGCTAGTAGATCGTGTCCCATCCCACCCACTGCAAGAGCCGCTGCTGGCTTGGTTGTGACGGTGTTACAGCATGACGGCCATGGGCTTTTTATATAAGAGATGGGTCATAGGCTCAGGGTCAGATAGCTGATAAATGGTTGAATGCTCATTTGAACCAGGTCTTTTGACTCTGAGGCTGGTGGCCTGTCCACTGTGGTCAAAGAGGTTCAACTCAGAACCCAGCGATGCTTTTTTTTTTAAACCCTCACTGGAGGATATGTTTTCCATTTATCTTTAGAGAATGGAAGGGAATAGGGGGGTAGGGGATGAGAGAGAGAAAAAAACAAACATTAATGTGAGACACATCGACTGGTTGCCTCTTGCACCTGCCCAGAACTAGAACTGGGAATTGAACCTGCAACTGTGGTATGTGCTCTTGACTGAGCTGTGAGATAATGCTCTAACCACTTAGCAACACAAGCCAGGACCCCAGTGCTGCCTTATAAGGAGACATTCAAATAAGCCTTGTGGCCAAAGCCTCTATTAAACCAGATAGAATCTTGAGTATGTTTGAAATTATATATCTATATATATATATATATAAAGTTGAAGGTAAATGAAAAGTTTTATTTGAACTTTAAAACCATCTTCTATGATATTTCTGACCCAAACACTGAAGCATTACTTTCACACACACACAAACACACACACACACACAAACACAGAGATAAACAAACCTAGAAAGACTAATTATTTTCCCTGTCTCATCTAAGCAAAATGTCAAAAGAAAACAAACAGGCCAGGAGAAAAGGAAATCAGCTTTGTGTAAGTCCTTTCAATGAGAAAGTCCTGGATGTCTAGTAGCTGCATAGGTAAGGACCATCTATTTATTTTTAAGTGCAATACACATAATTCGAGGATTATCTTAAGCCTTCCATCACCCATGGTTCTCAGGATTCTAGTTACTATCTGAGGAGGTTGGCTTTGGCAAGGTTAATGGTGACACCTTAGAGTAATTACTTGGAAAAATAATAAACATCATTTCCTAATTTGATGCTATGGTATCATTCCCATCGATATCCTTTCTTATTTTCATCTTTGCTCATCACAGAGAGAAAAGGAGGAAGTTTAATTTGATTTAGAGGGGAAAAAACCTGAATGTACTTTTTGGTCAAGGGTGGTGGGCTATGCAAGGAGAAAAGGTCAAGCAGCTGGTTTTCATCTATATGCCATAATTCTCTGTGTAGTTTGCACTATTAAACTCCAAAACTTTGCTTTAATCTTAACTGTTACAGTATGCCTTATTGCAGATTCTATCATGTCGCATCCCTGATAGGGTTTCAGACTTTGGCCAAGCACCATCCCCCAGGCTGGCCTTGCCATATGGGTAGGAAAGGCATCCAACATTTTTTCATTGGCGCCTGCATCATTATGTTTTGTCACCAATGGTTGCTGGGTTTTCAGTAAATTGCTGCGAACACTGTGGTTTGGGCTGTCGAGACACTCGCTTACATTTATTTGTACACAGCCGTGTCCTCATCAGGGCCTCCCTGTCCTGTCAGCATTTGGAGAGGACCTAGCATCTGTTGTCAAGGGTGGAGAAGCCATAAAAGAAAATGAAAACAGAAAGCCAGAGCAAACCTTGGGCCGGTGAGCAGTTCCCACACTCTGAGAGACAGGATAAGGAGGAGAGGTGAGAGGCGAAACCCACCTGATCTGTCTTCGTTCTGTGAATCACATCTTCGGCACAATTCTGGGATGGTCTTGAGGGATGTGACTGAGTACTAAATGGGAAGCCAGAGAAGAAAAGGGATGAAATAACAATTTAAAATGAGAGCATGATATTCATTCAAACTGGCCAGAAAAATCAAAACACGAGAAGTGATAGCTGAGTATATCCAGAATGTTTAGCTAACTTTACCCTAAATGGGCTGCTTGGTGATCTGGGAGATCCCAAGCTCCACCTACAAGCATCTAAGCAGATGCAGATTAAAAAGAGGGCTGGCCGACCGGTTTGGCTCAGTGGATAGAGCTTCGGTCTGTGGACTGAAAGGTCCCGGGTTCGATTCTGGTCAAGGGCATGTATCTTGGTTGCGGGCACATCCCCAGTGGGGGGCGTGCAGGAGGCAGCTTATCAATGCCTCTCTCTCATTGATGTTTCTAACTACCCCTCTCTCTTCCTCTCTGTAAAAAATCAATAAAATATATTTTAAAAAAAAAAGGGCTGGACTTTCTATCTCCTATTACTTATGCTACTTGTAAGATGGAAGGATACTTGAGGGTTTCCAGAAGGTGGCCACTGTACTTGCATTCTGAAGCCTAAGAGCAAATCTATGTGTGAAAAACCTTGCTGAGAAGCATCTAGCTTCTTGCCGCACCTAGGGCCACCAGGAGCCACAGCTGTGTCTAAACTGATTGAACTACACAAACATCCCTAATATTGCCACTTGCTTAGGATTTTACTGTGTAGAATCTGTAATCGCCAAGGGAAATACCAGGGTAATGTTATCAAAAGCGAAGGGAGCATGGTTCTGTGGTTGAAAGCTCATCTGTTTCACATATAGATTAGACTAAACTGAAAGAAACCACCTTGCAGGTTCAGGCCCAGAACCAACTCAGGGGCTGGATTTCAGGATAACAAATTATGACAGAAGGGGGCATAAAATCAGAAGAACTCAAACAAATGTAAAATCAATAGCGATGATTTATGGGAACTACGCTTGGTGCCAATCAATCTTTCTTTAGAGAAGGGCACTTTAAAACAAAATTAAAGGTTGAAGCCTTTCTTTAATCAAGGGGCTGTCTTCAATCATATTTTAATTCATAAAATACAGCTTCCTAGAAACATTTTGCTCTGTACCTTCAGAAAACACATTCTTATTGTAAATGAGAATGTATTATGAATTACTTCACTGTTGCAAAATTTAGGAGGAATGAGAAAAAACATTTAATCTAAAAGAAAAATGATTGTGGAAACTCATTAGGATTATTGTAGCATTACAAGTAGGGAATGTATAATTAGGGCACATTTGTCAATAAGAAGGTACTTTAGTTAGCTTGATGCTGATAGATGAAGCATAATGTCTACATGGAGACATCCCTCTCCCCCAGTGCTTTCCATAGGGTATCAGGATAGCAAGGCAGAGGGAGGGGCAGTTGTAGCTATTGTCAATTCCATATCACAAGCAAATTAAATGTCCAGTTCTTCCAAGTGAAAAATAAAACCTCAAATGACTAATTAGAGAAATTACTCTTACCTGTCTGATGCAATAACATCCTGTTTGTGTTGGCCATTCCTCAGAGGACTACGGGAGCTTTAGCAAATCCACTCACACTCAGAGAGAGGGAGGGCTGCTTCTTAAATCAAAAATGAACTTCAATGATTTTTTTCCCCCTCCTACATTATGTTCTTTGGAGGTTGGGGATACACAGGTGCAGAAGGCACATTTTTTGGGGGGGTGGTGGGAAGGGAGTTACTAATAAGGTACCTTATGTGTCTAGCGAAGTACAAGGTCTCCAGGGAATTTGGTAGCTTCCTGAGACCAGCTGGTACAGGTTAAATAATTACACAGTCTATAATTCAATTAAAATCGGGCCTCTTGTTTTGGCTGCCATGTGCCCAAGAAAGCACCCTTTGGCAAAGTTTCAGTTCCTCTCTCGCTCTCTCTCTCTCTCTCTCTCTCTTCCCCTCTCTCTCGCTTTTCTAAAGCACAATTTTAGAAAGAGGAAATTTCAGACTGATTGTGTTTAACTATTGTTTAATGATAAATTCAATAGGTTGCTGACTGGGCTTAAAGAGCTATATTTGAATAAGCCGTTGTGCTATCTGTATTTCCAGCCATATGCATCCTAACTGCTACTCCCACCCCAAAGTCAAGCATGTCAGAATCTCAGATTTATGAGCTATACTCCAAAGATATACAGTGTGCAGTAACTTTTAACTTGATGAGGGTTCAATGTGAATAGCATAGCTGCCTGGTTGGTGTGGGGACTAAACCACAGGCAGAGATAAGCCTAGTTGATGCCTATCCACTACCTCAACCTACATCACCCATGGTGGCTTTGCCTCTCCACTATGGTCAGACAGGAAGTCACCCTGTGAAGGCATACATCTTAATTCTTTGGGAACAATGACCTTGAAGAAAAAAAATCACGTGCTGTTCTTGGCAATGGAAATAAAAAGTACCGCAATCAAAGAAAAGCATGATATGTTGGCCAGAAAAATCAAAGTTTTAGAAAATTATAAGGATACATATGTGTCAAATTTAGCAATGACTTCCAATCTACACTGTTGACAAATCCACCATTCTTTATAAAGACACCTTAAGAAAAAAAATCAATTTGTGTCAGCTGAATACTTAAGGGATGCTGCAAAACTGATTAAGTTTTGATGTGAAGAGGCGAAGAAGAAACACGCAACTCACATAATCAACATTCAAAATCACTTCCTTATTTGCAAATATAAAAAAAAGCACATGGCCGAGACCGGTTTGGCTCTATCGGTTTGGCTCAGTGGATAGAGCGTCGGCCTGTGGACTGAAAGGTCCCAGGTTCGATTCCGGTCCATGTACCTTGCTTGCGGGCACAACTCCAGTAGGGGGCGTGCAGGAGGCAGCTAATCGATGTCTCTCTCTCATTGATGTTTCTGACTTTCTATCCCTCTCCCTTCCTCTCTGTAAAAAAATCAATAAAATATATATTTAAAAAAAAGGAAAAAAAAAAAGCACATGACCCAGGAAGTCTACCCTTGCATGAATGCACTGTACTACCATCTGGAAGCTGAAAGGGAGGGCATCCAAGGCCTTCATCCCAGCGCACAGGGCAGATGGCTTTTTATATGAAACTGTCAGATTGCCAACCACCTCATTCTCAAGACAATGGCCAGCTAGCTCTCAGGGCAGCAACTGTTGTCATTTTGGTCCTATTAGAACCAAAGCCCAATGTATCTGCCCTGTCCCATGCTCCCAACACAAACCTTTACCAGTATATTCTGTTCCCTGGATTCCTATTATCCTTGGGTGTTAAGATATGGAATGAGGTTTGTATATAATTGAGAAGCATTATATTTCCTACCTCTATGTAGCTCTCATATATTCTTTCTCTAAAAAAACTCCCAAAGGTTGTCTTGTAGAAACAGCCCTTTTGATCCACTCCTCCAACATGTCTTAAGAAAAACTTCTACCAAAGGTTGACTAGTTACCTCTGCTTCTTCTATATCCCTGTGCATTCAAAGTTTAATTCCCCTTCCATTCCTTCACTCTGGGGTCCCCCTTGCCTGCCATGCCTCCCTCTAGCCAAGCAAACGGAACTGTTCTGCAAAGCCAGCTTGTGTCTGCCTTCTCCATGAAACCCCGGTTAATTGCTTCGTTTCTTATTGATCTTCCTGTTTTCTGCCTTTGGAAAATCTGCCTTGCCTTATGCTCTATTGTTTTCTATGTGTTAGTATTGGCTCTCACAAGCACCTAGGGAAAAGGACAGCATCTTTGACTTATATTTTACATTCATGACACACAGGAATGTATTAACTATTTGACTGTGATTCCAAGATGTACACACATCTAATTAATCACTGGGCATGATTAGAAATACTCAGGCGTTTTTTTTTTTCATATTTAAGTAAGTAGGAATTTCCTCCAGGCTTCCCTACAGGCACTAGAATTAATCAACTTTCTAAAATGCAAACTTGACCAAGGTGCTTCTCTCATTCAAATCACTGCTGGCTCTGTACAGCCTTCAGGGCAGAAACCACATTCCTGAATATAGCACATGAAACCCTCCACGGGTTCAAACTCATCTCTCATTGTTGTCTACTTATCTTTTGATAGTGGCAGTACCAAATTTCTGTCTTCTGGTTTACCTATATATACCTTTATTCATCGAATGTCATTCCACCCATTTTTTAAAGGCAAACTGTTTTTAATTCATTACACTTTACCTGGGTATCACTTCTATAACATCTCCTTTGACCTTCCCAGATGGAAGTAGTGCCCGTTTTGAAACTATGGTTTCCTGATGGGTGGCATCACCCATCTAGGAACATGTGAGAAATTCACATTTTTTGGTCCCATCTCAGAAATGCTGAGGGCAGAGCCAAGAAATCTGTGTTTTTACAAGCCGGTAATGTGATTCGATATACTGTATGCTGAAGTTTAGGAACCATTGCTCTATATTATTTTCCTACCTTAGGAATATGTCCATTACAGAACCCATCACATGATGTTTCACCTAAATGTTTACCTAACTGCTTTTATGCTTCTTGAACATGTGTACAATATTTTATTGGCCAAAGACACTAGGCTATTGAACTGAATAAAATGAATTCCCCTATATAGCCAATGATTTTAGTGGCAATAATAATAGTAATGATGATAGTAGTTAATATTTACATAGCACTAATCTTCTTAGAAAAATCCATAATTTCAAATTTAGCAAAATACTTGTGGTATATTTCAAAGGAAAAGCACTTCTAATATATTAATAGTGCTGGCTGATGCCTTCCTTAGCCTTTTGTATAAAGAACAATGGATTTGGAATGAGAATACTTAGATGCAAGTCCCAGTTCTGACATTAATTAACTCTGTGGTTCCAGAGAAATAAGTCATTTCATATTTCTGGTGCTTTCTTTACCTATTAAACAGATAAGCATACAAGCTAATGTAAGTGAAATCAATTTGCAAGCTGTAAAGTGATGTTAGATGTTTTTGTCTCTTCAACCTATTTTCCATGTGCATCCCACAGTCCTTCCTTCTCATCTTCAGTCCACTCATGTTTCTAAGCTCAGTAGATCAAGACGTGAGAATTAATGAGGCAGGAAGAGGGGGGCCTGAGGTGGGGCTGGAAAGGAAAGGAAGAAGAGTTCAGCTGGTCCCTGAACATTATTTGGCTTCCATTTGGTCTTTCCTCATCCAAGGTAATCCATGGCCAAGGGCTGACACTGAAATTTAGCTTTGCAAATAACATAGACAATCCTACACATCCCAGACTACACCAATTTTGTCTCTCTGTCATGCAAAATAGTTTGAGCATACATAGGATTCATAATAACAGCGTGTGATTTCTACATTGGACTTCAGGGATCTCTGACCACCCTAGATATTGTTCAGGCCTGAAAGGCTTTGGCCCTTATTCTTGAAAGCTAGAGCCAGTTGGGTGAACAAGCAGACATTACTCAAATGGTAATGAGCCACAGAAAATGAAAGAACTAAAATCCCAAGCACCTTTTTAAACTAGAGACTTTCAAACAATGAAAGTCCCATGAAGTTTCCAAAAGAAACAATTAAGCCAGTCATCCAAACAACTATCCTGAAGTTCATGACTTTTCACACAGCTTTCCAAACTTTAGGCAGATGTCTCAAAAGGCACACAATAAAATGACCAAAAAAAATGTGCACACAAAAAAGCTGGTAGTGAAAGCAAAGATAGCTGAAATGAGATGTTCAGAAACATAATATTTTTCTAAAATTCTGACTTCTCCAATATCTTGCCCGTCCAATTCAAGGAAGGCATGAAAACCTCACAACCTTTGCAACAGATCCTGCTTCACTGCTCCTTCTCTGAGGATGTGGTACTAACTTCATTGCTAGCTCTTGGCTTGTGCACAGGTCTCCTTCTCTTCAGCCACTCTCTCTACATCGACTCTCTGCTCTGACCCCATAACAACAAACAGCACCCCCACCACTTCAAGACATGCTGCCTCCCAGTTCACCATGGGCTTCCCTGCTCTTGTGTTCATAACTACCTTTTTAAAAAGGAATTGTCTTGCCTGGCCAGTGTTGCTTAGTGGTTGGGCATCGACCTATGAACGAAGCGATTATGATTTTATTTCTGGTCAGGACACATGTCCAGATTGCAGGCTTGATCCCCAGTAGGGGGCAGCAGATCAATGATTCTCTCTCATTGATTTTCCATAACTCCCTCTCCCTTCCTCTCTGAAAGCAATAAAAATATATTTAAAATAAAAAAATAAAAAATAATTGCCTTGGTTTTTGCCTCTACTTCCTCACCTCTGCATTTACTCTACTACCCCATGTCTTCTCACAGGCACTGCCCTTATTATGACCACCAGTAAGTCTTAACAAGACAATCCAGTGGGCACTTCTCAGTCGTTTTACTTATAATGACCTATTTCCCACAGTTGACCACTTCCTTCTTTAAATTCCTTAAATCCCTTAACCCCTTTTTTTAGCTCCCTTAGTTGTCTTCCTATATCTCTGAAAACTGCTTGCCAGTCTATTTTGTAGAAGACTCTCTCCCAGCATGAGAGACACACTTACGCACAGTTCCTTCCTTGGGACGTTCTTCTTGTCCCACATTCCTTGTTTCACAGGTGAGCCAGCTTCCACTATTTCAACCATCCCCTTTATAAAGTACAGACACCAGTGACCTACACTTTCATATACGTATCCTTCCCGGCCTGCCTTAAATACATTTCTTCCCACCATTCAGGATCCATTAAAAAAATTATTACAAAATAATCCTGTTGTCAAATACATTTGATTTCTGCTCTTATTTTTATCAAACTATTTTCTAAGTGTTTTTTCTTTAAAGTTAATGAAATAAATTATTTTATGCTAAGACATTGCATGTGGTTGGTATTCAGGAAAACTCAGTAATTTTTTATAATCATAGAAAGAGTTGCAAGAAACTACTCTATTATAGTGCTAACATGTATCGTCAGGCAAAAAAGGAAGCTGCACATTGGTTAAGGTGGTAGATCACAGTATTGAATGGCTGCCCTCTTCTGTCTGCGAAGAAACCTTGGTGAAGGGGATGGTTAGAGGTCACCAAGGGGCCCAGCAAAGGTTATTTTCAATGCACTGGTTACATCATGGATTCTAAAGCTAGACTACACATACCATATCCTGGCTTCATCATTTTCTAGCTAATTAATCTTAGTAACTTAACCTCAGTATATCAGCTTTTTCATCTGTAAAACTGATAATAACGGTATCTACAACAGAATGTGGGAAGATTGTGTACTAATAATGTAAATCATGAGGAATAGCATCTGATGCATAGTAAGTGTTCAAATGTTCACTACTATGATTATTAGTTAAATTGAAATATATAAAAAATGAGCATTTAAAAATATAGCCAAAGTAATGCTAATTACTAAGGAAAAGATTACAAATTTTAAAAGATGTATACCTTGCAGTAGAGCAGATGGCTGGACATAATACTTGTTCAACTTCAATGATGGTCTAATTTTAATTGTAAATTAATAATCAATAGCCATCAAAATATAAATACTGTCTGTCAAGGATGGAGTTCAATATTGTAATTAAATGTGATCCACCATGAAGTTAACCTGACATTCATAGTCTGCTCCTCTGTTATTGTAGGGTACTTACTATAAACTCTGTGAGAACACAGACAAGTCTGCATCATTCACACCAAGCCTAGAACCATGCTTAGTACACTGCACATGTTTTATAAGTATTTGTTGAGTAGATTGGTATAAAATCTAGTTATGCATAAGAGGTAAATAACCTGCGTCATCAATGTAATAAGTACTATGACTGTGCGCACTGCCATCTTGTGATGGTGTTATGGTGTGAGGGTTAATTTGCATATTACCTCTTTATTATATAGGATATCTTTCTACTCTTTATCACACCTAAAATCAGGTCACACAGATAATAGGATGGTGAAGGCCTGGGGAGTGGGTGGAGGCAGAAGTGAGCTACAAGTGGTCAATAGGGGGAAAAGGAACCTATAATTCTTTCAACAATAAAGATTTTTTAAAAATGTAATGAAATCTGGGAAATACCAATGAAATCTGGGAAGTACTTGAGTAAAAGTCCATGCACTTAAAACAGAGGTGGGTAGATATTTTAGTGCAACTGATGCCCCATCTGTAGGATGGAAAAAAGTGAAAACTCATTACAAGTGAAATTTGTTTGCCACAGAATTTATTTTTCTACCAGACAGCAGTCTCAGCATCTTAGTAAAATGAAACCACCGAATTCTGAGCTACTTACTACTCTAGGTTTCAAGGGCTTGAGTTAAAGGGGATAGTACAGTAGAAGGACACTTATTTATCTTGATCTCATCTGATTTGCACAAAAAAATAGGTTATGAATTACCAAAGTATCAACTTTCATAAAAAATGCAGTCACACTGATATAGAAAAGCAACAAATATTCCTATGCATGGAAATATAGTTTTTTCCTTAGCAGTATATTTGTGTGTACATAAGTGTGTGTGTATTTACATGTATACATGTGTATACATATACATATAGACTATATATGTGTGTGTGTGTGTGTGTGTATATATATATATATATATAAAATTTTAAATTTTATCAATAAAACCAGAGCAATAGGTAGATATGATTATCATTTTGCAGATGGAAAAGTTGAGGTACAGTAAAATGAAGAGATTTGCCTAAGTTCTCTTTAGTTTCTTTTACTTCATTTATTTACTAGAGGCCTGGTATACGAAATTCATGCATGGGGCGGGGAGTGTCCTTCAGCCCAGCCTGCTCCCTCTCCAATCTGAGACCCCTTGAGGGATGTCCGACTGCCCATTTAGGCCTGATCCTGGGCAGTCGGACATCCCTCTTACAATCTAAGACTGCTGGCTCCCAACTGCTCACCTGCCTGCCTTCCTGATTGCCCCTAACCACTCCCTGCCAGCCTGATTGATGCCTAACTGCTCCCCTGCCAGCCTGTTTGCCCCTAATTGCCCTCCTCTACAGGCCTGGGTCTCCCCCAACTGCCCTTCTCTACAGGCCCGGTCACCCCCAACTTCCCTCCTCTGCTGGCCTGGTCCCCATCAACTGCCCTCCCCTGCTGGCCATTTTGTGGTGGCCATCTTGTGTCCACATGGGGACAGGATCTTTTGACCACATGGGGGCAGTCATCTTGTGTGTTGGAGTGATGGTCAATCTGCATATTACTCTTTTATTAGATAGGATAGAGGCCTGGTGCATGGGGGGGGGGGGGGAGGCACCTGGTTTGCCCTGAAGAGTGTCCTGGATCAGGGTGGTGCATGTTCCCTTGGGTGGTTGGGTGGCCTGGGCAAGGGGCCTGTGGTGGTTTGCAGGCCGGCCACACCCCTGGCGACCAAAGTATCTGGGATGTATTTATCTTCTACAATTTAAACTTTGTAGCCTGGAGCGTAGCCAAGCATCCTGCTGGTTCCATGGCAGCAGCCATTGAAATTTTGTTGCCTTAAGTGGAACCCTGGGCTGGCTAGGGTGTGCAGAAAGCTAGGCTTCCTCCATCACTGGGGGCAACCCAAGCCTCCCTCCTGCTCTCTCTGTGATCAAAGCCAACTTGGTTGGGTTAATTTGCATAATTGCTATGATTGGCTGGTGGGTGTGGATGGTGGGCGAGGCTTGTTGGTGTAGTGGAGGTATGGTCAATTTGCATATTACTTTTATTAGATAGGATAATATATATACCAACTACATTGGTGCCAAAAAGTTATTTGCAATTGCTTCAGTGCCTATTTGGGGATAGTAATGGGTGAGATGACTGGCCCATTATACTCAACTAAGTTACTCAGAGGGGGAAGAGTTACATGGTCACAAAGTTCTGTATATAAATCCTGACCTGCCACTTGCCCATTTGTAACCTTGTGAAAGTCATACGACATCTCTAAGCCTCATTTTCTTCATTTGCCAAATAGGGGATTAAAATTGGGGTTGCTTTGCAGAGTCGATGTGAGGCTTAAACAAAACAACTGACTTAAAGAGTTCAGTGCTGTGTGTGGCACAGTCAATGTTTGATGACCATGAGTCAGGCTCTTCAATGGATCCATGGTTTGGCCTCTGCATTATTCAGTTCTATGGATACTATTTCTGAGGACAGCAAACTGGCCTCTCTTAATAAAACACACCATGGCTACAAAGAACCCCATGGTAAAATTGTATTCCAGAGCATTTTTCATTTCCTAGACACAGGGCTCTGGCTTCCATAGGAATAAAGAAATCTGTAAACCTGTGTGCAGTGACAGCAAGGCCCTGCTCTGACCCTCTGTGTTTACGCATGTCGTCATTTCTCCCTTGCACATCTGCAGCCAGTGCACAGTGTTCTGCCCTTTTCAATGGCAAGATTACAAGAATGTATAGTTTAAACCCTGCATTTTGCAAAGGATGAGCATTATTTTGGAGTCTGGGAAACTTCAAAATAATGTAAGTGCCTTCTGTGTTTTGTCTCATTAGGTAAAGGCAAAAAAGTTCTAGTTGTGTTTTGGAACCATTATATAGCTTGTGTTTTAATTAAAACAATAACCAGACTCATAACTAGAGGGGGAAAATCATAAAATAGAAAGCTGATGGCTATGGCTGGGGAAAAAGAAAAGTGGTTTTAAACTTGGGCATCTTTTTGGTAAACATCTTTTTCAAAAGAGACTTAAGGGCATGTGAGAGATGGAGGTTTACAGAATCCTAAAAATAAAGGCATGTTTGTGAGAGACTATGTTTCTCTTTATGCCAGTAAATTAGCAAGTTGAACACATCTTCATTTTTTCAATGTTAACACCTGAATAGTCTCCACTTTGCCCCTAAAACAGTTATAACAGTTATTGCTCCTAGTTTACCTAAATAGTCTGAAATAATTGTTTCAGCATTTAAAAGGTTATCTCTACATCTTTTCCCATGAAATCACTATGTAAGAACAATATGATTCTGGCACGTTTAAGGTATTGAACTTGGATTAGATTGAACTAGAAAAGAATAATCTACCATGTTATAGAGGTTGCCAGTCAAATTTGAGTTTCTTTAGTTTCATGTGGCCAAGATTGCTTATCATCAGTACTATCAACATTTTAAGCCAGATACTTCTTTGTTGTAGGGGGTTTTCCTGTGCATTTTAGATTGTTTAGAAGTATTCTTGGTCTCTACCCACTAGATGCCAGTAGCAGCATATCCTTAGTATGAGCATCATTGCCCAGGTATTGCCTGCGGATGGGTAAAATCATCCTTATGAGGACCACTGCAATAGACTATTTTTTAATCTTGGAGAAGCAGTCAAGTATTATAACTAAAAGTATAATACTGGAGACAAAGTGTCCCTAATTAAGTGGGTAACTGTGGACAAGTTATATAACTTGTTTCATGCTTCTTGTTTCCTCTTCTATAAAATGGAGATAATAATAATAAGCACCTTCTTCAGAGGATTGTTGTGATAATTAAACAGGATAGTGTCTATCCTATAGCCAGAATTCAGTAAATGGTAATCATTATTATTGTTTCAGCAATTCCAGGCACCTTCCTGTTTTTCCTTCTGATAAAAGTTTAAATGTAGGTCAACGATCCACACAATAAATACACAATTAAAGGGGGGCAGGGAAGGTTTGAATGCACTTACACAATTACAGATGGATATCTTTATTTATGTTTCAGAGTGGTCAAGTTATAGAAACTCAACTATTGCATAATCCTGCATCCCAACTTGCTAAACAGCTTCAGTTATTGCTTAACATATTTTATTATCTTTTAAGTGTAGATTCCTAATTCATCAAAATTATGGGATGCTGCCAGATGTTTCTTCTGTAAACACAACTGCTCTATTACAGTGTTAAAAAAAGTTTTTGACATGATGCCTGGTCTTCTCCCTTGAGTTCTTTCTTCACCAATGGTCATAAAAATATTACTGTATTATTCATTGAAATAATAACAAAAGCTACCATTTTTTAAGAGCAACTTACTGTGTGCAAAGCTAAGAGCTTCATATACATTATTTCACTCAATCCAAAAAAACAAAACAAAACACAAAACCTACAACAACAAGAGAAAAACCTTAAAAATTAGGTGGGTATCTCAGAGAGGTCAGCGAAAGTCAGAACACGTCTGGAGCCCAGAGTGGTGCCTTCAAAGCCTATGCTTTTATTTACTTACTTATTTACTTATTTATTTTTGTGTGTTTTGTGCATATTTTATTTTTTAAATCTTTATTGTTGAAAGTATTACAAGGATCCCCCTTTTTTTCTCTGTTGACCCCTCCAATCCACTCTTATCCCATTCCCAGGCCTTCTCAGCACTACTGTTTGTCCATGGCGCTATATATATATATATATATATATATATATATATATATGTGTGTGTGTGTGTGTGTGTGTGTGTGTGTGTGTGTGTGTATCACTGTGGCCTGGTGCTTCATGCACATTAAAAGGGAATTAATTACAGGAAATATCTTAATATTGCTATTTGCCCTTTCTCTATAATACAAGTGTCAGAGATGAAAGAAAATTAGTAAAATGTATATGAAAATAATATATAAATTTATCGTCCGCGGGACGCAGTGTCAAGTCCCTGCCCACCCGCACATGCCTCACTGTGCATGCAGCCACGTCCACCCGCGTGTACCTCGAAATCGCATGAGACCCAGACCCGCCAGCACCCGCAGGGACACAGCATCAAGCCCCCGCTGGCGCCGCGCAGGATTCCTCTGAGTCCCGGAGTCTTGCCCCACAGGGCCGGCATCACACTGAACTGCCAAGTCCCATCCCACAGCTGGTACTGTGGGACTCCCCTGATGCACCTCCTGGTCAAGTCCCCACTGGCGCCTGCGGGGATGCAGTGTCAAGTCCCCACCCACCTGTGTGTGCCTCGCTGCACACGCAGCCCCACCCATTCATGTGCACCTGCTACACACACAGCCTCTTGGTGTTTGGTCGTTATGGCTTGAAGGTGTCAGGACCACAGGCTTTTTATAATATAGGATAGTATAGATATATATATGTGTGTGTGTGTGTGTGTGTGTGTGTGTGTGTGTGTGTGTGTAAATTCATTGGTTAATCTCTTCTGGCCTTTGCCCCTTCTCCTCTGAGATAAGTTAGTCTGTTGTATGCTTCAATGTCTCTGGATCTGTTTTGTTCATCAGTTTATTTTCTTCATTAGATTCCACATATAAACGGGATCATGTGATACTTGTCTTTCTCTGACTGGCTTATTTCACAAAGCCTATGTTTTTAAAAGGCATCTTCACTAATAAAGCCCACAACTCCCCATATTAGCATTCACTCTCTTGCTCTTCCCCCACTCAGCTCAAAATACCCTGCCAGGAGTGGTTATAAAAGAACCACACTCTGAACACTTTTAAGCCAATCATAATAACTCAGAAAAAAGACAGACAGAAAGAACGATATTACAGAAAGGAAGAAACTCACTTCAGCTGGTCTTCACAAGGATTAAAAAAACTGTCTGGACGTGGAAGTAAGGGAAGGCTGAATTCACCTTTTCCTGGTACAAAGACTCATCTAAGGTTAAAATGGATCATTCATCAAACTCAATCCAATAATTCAATTCTTGTGTACAGATGTGGATTTCACTTCAAAGTGGAGAGAAAAGGAGAGAACTAATGTTGTTGCCAGAGGCACATTAAAATAAGCTTATCTTTTTGAGACAATTTCTAGCTGTGACCCAAAGCTCTATGCTATAACATGTCAATGGAAAGTAAGGTCACAAATTGTGTCCACCTGCCTCCGAGGCCGCCCCCACCACGGAGGCTCCTGCTGCAGCAGCAGCCCTAGCCTAGGGAAGCAGAGGAGGACTGGGGGGAGTTGCATGAGGATATGGGATTTGGTCTCTTTGACTAATCACCCAGCCAGCTTTATTTCTGAAACAAGAAAATAAAGCCTTACTTCTCTTAAAAAACAACAACAACAATAACAACAACAAACACAGTGACCTTGGAGGTTTTGAGAAGTCACATGACTCATTCAGAAATGGCAACTTTCCATCACAAACTCTGAGCACCCCATTTGGCTGGGAGGGCATGAGAGGCCCACATGCAGCAGAACTGTGTGGCCTGGGACAAGTCAGAGCCAGCTCTAAGCAGAGGGGCATGCAGAGGACCCCTGGAGTAGCCGAGATTCTGCAAAGTTCAGAAGCCAACAGGATTAAGGATTAAGCAGGACTCAGAGGTCAGCTGGTCCAGTCCTTATCAATGCATAGCTCTCCCTCAGAATTCCCAACCAGCATCGGATCTGTACCTTGAAGCCTAGAGTGATTGGAAGACATCCCCTTGTCGTTCATCAGCTAACCTAACTTGGCCATCCTTCAGGCCATCTGCTTATGGACGCCAAGAATGTTGGCTGCTCCATAGCAGGTCAGATAAAGAAAACTAAATGAATAGGATTAATTATGTGCATAAGCAACTCGATGAAAGTGCTTACTATTGGCAGGCACTTTATAAATGTACTCAGTGAATAATTTTGGCAACAATGAAAGAGATTAGGAATGGGAGGCCCAGTCAGGTTAAATCTCACCAAAACTCACACACAATTAAGTGGAATTCATTTCTTGGTCCAGGAGACCCCTAAACCACACTTTGCCCCACAGATGTCAAGTTCTAATGTGGCTGGAAGAGTTTAGAACAGAGCGAGCAGCCCATGTAGGAGAAGGCAGGATCTCCCAAAAGCATTACTTCCAAGTAGCAATACTTACGGATATGTCATCACTGAAGTCAATTTCATCCAAATCAAGGTATTCAGGGGCTTCCATTATTCTTCTTTGCACATTTTGAGTTGGGTCAAATACTCATAAATTCCTGGACAAGTCAGAAAAGAAAGGTAAAAAGGTGAATTGTTTTTCAAACAAAAACCGTATCTATATTTAAACAAACAAAATGAAAAAGGTAATTGGTGCTAGTGCTGCCTTTGAGTGCATTTCCTTTGTTAGAATGTCCTCAAGCTGGCTTTCCAGAAACGTCCAGCGCGGCTCCTCTTGGCCCCCAGATTGGCTCCTCAGGGGGTACCTGTGGTCCTCTACTTCACTTCATTTTTTCCTTCTTGCCTCCTCCCCCCAGTACTAGCTCAGGTCTAACTCATCCCCTGTAGGACTTTGGGAATGGGGTGCCCTGACATCTTAGGACAGCCATATTCCAATGTCTGTGTGGGTACATCCTTGGGTGCACATCCCTGCCTGGCGAAGCAATGCACACTGGACACTGGATCTCCACACCAATAACACTAGTATGAGACAGACACCGACGAATCAACAGTAACGATACTTCAGAATTTATAGCACAACCTCCAGTTCATTCCTCAAAAAATATTTTAAAAGAGGCTCTAAGGATAGACTGAAATCACAGAGTTATGACTGTGTTGCCCCTGCTTCTTGCAGCCCTGCTTGCTGGTGCCAGAGTGACCGAGGCAGGCGCCAGAGTGGCCGCAGCCAGCACTTGCCTTGGGGCTGCCTGTGGCAATTCCTTACATCTGTCAGGAAGATGCATCACCTCCCAGTTCATTGTCTCATCACTTATCATCATCGCCATTGGCGGTGGCAGTGGCACCTACAGACGTCAAGACAGAAATATAGACCTCCCGGCAGCCTGCAGTTATCTCCCAGAGCAACTCTCAGACGGCGGAGCAGTTCCCCTCCCCACAACCTGTCTTCCTGATTATAAAAATGGCTTATGTACTCAGACGGAAGAGTAATTTGTTTTCTCCTCTAATCAGGGGGTATCTTGCAGAGGAGTAAGGAATACGTCACTGGAAAGTGAAAATAAATCTAGGCCAATGAAAATTAGCTCAGCAATATAAGATCAAGAATGTAAAATTACCTGTTTTAAAAGTAAACGCTTACTCTGAAGGCATTGCTTTTTCATGGTACGTTTTTAAAAAGCTATGCAAAGAGGAGAATGACAATAAAGGAGAAATTGATCGCTTGCCATCCCATACCTCAAACTCATCACTTGAGTTTTAATATTTTCTCTCCTTCCCTTCTCACATGAATGTACCATTTTTTAAAAATATTTTATAAATTATGGCATGGTGCAGAATTGGTCTAAAAAAGGATTAGGAATCCTACTACCATGTTCAAATGAGATTATCCATTTTAAATAAACATTGAAAGTTCTAAAATCACAATAAGGTTTAAAAGAAAAACCAATATGTATTTATAAACATATATATATATATATATATATATATCCAGAAATTTTATTATTTCTAGAAATCTAAAACTAGGTTTTAAACAGATTGCTTGTTACAAAAAAATATATATACCATTTTTCTCTTAATCCGCATGAAGCTTTTCAGAGAAAAAAACACATACACTTGTACTTGCAAATTACTCAAAATAAATGTTTTCTTCCAATCTGCTGGATTCTGAGACAATCCAGGTTCTTTGGATTTCAGCTTGTCAGTAATAGACTTCCTTCCAATCCAATTTCTCTGTACTAAGTCTATTCTCCACAATGAACTGTTGAGTTACACACTATTCTCATAGCTGTGGTGAGCACAAAGATGATGCTGGGTGAAGGATGGGATGCAGACAAACAAATCACTAGAAACATGGAAACACAGGGAGATGAAGCAGAGAAACACTCCTCAAAGCAGGGACTGAGTGAGTCTTTAGGTATATGCTAACACAAAACGAAACACAAAATGCAAATGAACACGTCTTAACCAAGCAAATTAACAAGTAATCAGTGAGCCCCTGTTTGAATCGTTCTGGCAATATAAAAAGCAACATACACTCAAAGTGTAGCCATTCTCTTGAGACATATCTAGTGGATAATATAAATCACTAGAAACCTGGTGCATGAAATTCATCCAGGGGGGCGGGGGCGGTCCCTCAGCCCTCTGTGCCCTCTCACAAGCCAGGACCCATCAGGTAGGGATCCTAGGCCTGGTTGATGATCAGGACCTATCAGGGCTACTTCCCGCCCGCCCCCCCTCCCCCCCTGCTGCCGGAAGCTGGCTCTGCCCCCACCACTGCTTGCCATCCATATGGCACTGACCCCTCTCCCCCACCACCGGTCACCTCCTTCTGTTGGCAACAGGCGTGGGATATGATTGTTTGGCTGGGCTGGGCCTCCCTCTGTGGGCCAATTGATCATGGGGTCCCCAGATTGAATGCCCTGCAGAGGGAGGCCCCACCCACCCAGCTGGGGCTCTGCAATCAATTGCTGCACAGAGGGTGGCTTGGGCCTCCCTCTTTGGGGTGATTGATTGTGGAGCCCCCTATCAATTGCCCTACGGAGAGGGGCCTCTGTGGGGCAATTGTGGGTTGATGGCAGGGTCCCCTCACCAATCACATCACACCCGCCTTGGCTGGCCTGGCCTCAGTGCGTGTCATAGCATGGTCATCCGGAAGGTTGTTCGGATGGTCATTCTGCTATTCGGTCATTCAGTCGATTTGCATATTACACTTTTATTCTTATAGATGATTTTAAAGCAGAACACCTTAACATTTGGACTTGGAGGATGACAAGTGAGTTTCTTTCTTCTGTAGTCCAGAACACAAGAGTTACAATAGTTACTGTCCATTGCTGGAAGCCCTGGCCACTATTCATATTTATCTCAGTGGGTGGGATGGCCCAACCTCAAAATAAAGGGTCCTAGTATCTAGTACCCTCCTTTACTTCCTAATGGGCCTCCATGTGCAATGCAGCCATCTCATTTAAGATGCTTTATTCTATAGCCCAATTTCTTAATCATTTTTTATTGTTGTTTTTTAATCATTATTGTTGAAAGTATTACACTTGTCCCCTTTTGTCGCCCCCTGACCTTTCCCAACCCACTTCCTCACCCCACCCAGGCCTTCCTCACACTACCTACTGTCTGTGCCCAGGGGTTATGCATATTATGCATATAAAGTCTCTGAAATTCTTCAATCTTGTTCCATGCTTCCATGTCTTTGGATCTAGTCTGGTTTAAAGCTTCTCTCTTGCAAGGTGCCACTTTGAAAGTATTATATCCTCATTTATAATGTGCAAAAATCCCTGTGGCTCACCAATCCCAGCCACATTCCCAACATTAATTGCATCTTTTCAGTTGAGGGTGAGTCCACAGTTGTCCCATGGTCATTGCCTCCTCTTTTGGACTTGATAGGAAGGGATGAATGAGGTCAGGTTAGAGCAGCGGCTGCAAATAATCCAACCTGATAAGGACACTGAGCGAGGCTGCAGGCGCTTTTTCATCCTCTCAGCTGGCACCATTCCACCCTGCACACCAGCCCCAGGAAACCAATAATGCCCTTTTTTGACCAAGGACGCAAAGGCTCTGAGGGAGCGTATAGCTACAGAGGGCATACACCCGAGGCCCGTGAGCCGAGTCTGGCCCACAGATGTGATGTGTTTGGCCCTAACAGCGTTTTAAAAATAATCAGATCAGTTGCCAACATGTAGACCTTGGGTGATTTCACATTGAATTCTGGACTTCTGGCTTCACTTAAAAAATATCTGAAGCTGTGGCAGCTCAGGTCTGCATTCCGCATGACTAGAGTTGGCGTCAGCAGAGCTGCAGCTGCCCTACCTGGCCAGGAGGCCTCTCCTCAGTCCATCAGCCCCTCCCATCTGCTTTCCTCATGGACATACCCTGCCCAGCCTGGGGGGCATTTGAGTTGTAGGACCTTTCAAAGGAATTCAGTATCAAACAATAAGCATCCCACTCCTCCTATTGGTGCCTCCTGCCAGTACTGTTTACTTCATTTGTGTTTTAAGATTGTTTTAAATTCTCATACCACAATAGCAATAAAATAAAATTTTTTACAAATTAACTACCAGCATGTTACAATTTGTGCTTTTACAGGGCCTTCGTTCTAGCTCAGATATTAGAAAAAGAAAACCTTCAGGAACATAATAAAGTGTTACGAGGTGGAGGTTGTACCTTCCTCCTTTTTATAACTAGAGGAAGGAAGGGATCATGCATGGGCACTGTGGGTTTATATGACTGCACCTCCCTGTTGCTGTGAGTAGAGGGGAAGCTGTGTGCCAAGCACAAGCCCAAAAAAAGACAGAAGCCATCCTTCCTCTGGCCAGACCAGCAGCGTGGATGCAAGAGAACCAACCTTATTCAAGGCCAGTGAGAGTGGGTTCACGCCTATGTGAAAGTATTTTCAGCCTCCCCATAAAGGACAACGAAGCTTAAAACTCTTTACATGAGATTTTATTACTATGCATCATAGTTTGGCCTTGGGCTGCTTAGGATCCCAGGACCCAGTCATTTATGAATTTCTGTTGCACCCCACCCTCTCAGCCCTGGCCCTACAAGATCCCCCAAAGTTCCTGGAGCTTTCTTTGTATTGTTACCCCTACCACCCAACAGACCTCTCACGAGATCTGCCTGTCTTCAGTACCCATGAGTCCATTTCAGCTCAGCTTCTAATTGCTCTTCACTGATGCTGGCAATTTTCAATTTTGTCATTCAATTAGGCGGGCATGCTGTGTGTTTTAACATTTTCATAGCAGGTAGAGGTGAAGTTGGAGATTGGGCAGGGGATGAGACTAGAAAAAAAGTAAAGGAAATATTTTCCAATGTTTCAGCTCTACCAATTTGAGTAGGAAAGTTTGTGGGGACGTGCAGACCCAGGGCTAGGCAATGGGACGTGCATATTGTGCAGAATCTGCTGGTGACACATTGCCCCCCTTCTTTTGATGTGCCCAAAGCATGGGGAGAAACTTTACTCAAACTCCAAACTGATGCTTGGCTGGAGAAAACAAAGAACAAAGTAAGCAGCATCAACTCTACTCAATGTCTGCAGGATTTTTCCAACTCCACTGAGTTCTGATCAACTGCCAAGAACAGAAGTCCCTCCAGTGCCTGTTAAAGTTTGTGGGAGGGGCTCTACTTAGCCCTAATGGGCCTATCAACACCATGTCACCTTCTCATGAGTGGCCTCAATGATGGCCCAAAAGCTTCCTTTAAGGGAAGATTCAATTTGGGAAAGAGCTCAAAGCAACTAAGAAACCTACTGGATAATAAAAATCAGACAGACAATTTGAAAAATAGCCTCCCCCTATACTAGTCTGATATTCAGGTGATATTTAAAAAATTGTTTTGGTTGTGACTTGAAAATTGACTCTGAAAATAATTCCAAACAGAGACTTCCAAAAATCTGTTGGGGAATGGCAGCATCACTGGAAAAAGCTTGGAGTGGCCAACAAAATTTCTTTGAGAAACTACATGCCTTTAACATACATGCTCTGGTGTGCTTGGCTCACCAAAAAAGGGGCTTACTGATTGTGACTACAGTCACATATCACATAAACGGCTCGAATGAAATTCTTCTTAGCATGAATTGCCTCACTCCGTTTTACAAGGAGTCAGCACTGTTTCGTTCCGAAGGCTCGTATTACACAGATTTCTCCTCTTTTGCCAAAGTCGCTGTTGCCACATTTACCAGTAAACCAGGAGGCCCAGCAATTAAAAGTAAGTTAAGGCTTGTCAAAATAAATGAGCAGAGTACATTCGGTGATGAGGTAACCTCAACTGATTTGTATTGCAACTTCTCTCTTTACTCTCTAATTCGCCAAAACTTGGGAAAACAGAGTAGTTCCCTATATCCCTACATACACACACAGCCAAATTTTTATTGGGATAAATTTTCAGTTAGAAAGCCTGCACATAAGTTACCAGACTTTCTTTAATATAGCAAGAGCTTTTTTTAAAAAAAAATCACAAACTAAGTACTGGAATACTTGGGTGGAAAAAAGTGTAATATATGAAATGTTGTCCCCAGTTGGCTCAGTAGCTTGGCTGGCAAGGAAGCGACTCATTCCAAATGTTGGATTCAGTTTATTTCACTCTCTGATTTAACAGTGGCCAGAAGCATGGCAGTGGCTAAATGTCTAGTCCTGAAGCAGAAAAATGATAGAAGCAAGAAACTTCTACTGGAAAGAAGCAACTAAAGGAGAGCCAAGAAGCACACAGGGGGACCCAGAGGAAAAGCACAAGCTGGTCAGATTTCACCCACTTCTTCACTTATGGTATATTCCTGCGTGCACATGCTGGAGAAGATGTACACTACTCTCCACGCCTGTGCGGGGCATACAGTACAAGGGAGACAAGAAAACAAGCCATCACAATATAAGGCAGTCCTTGTTTAGACAAATAAATGCACAGCAGTCTGAGACATCTAACTTAGACCATGGCAATGAGGGAAGTCTGCCTACTAGATGTGAAATCTAAGCTGAAAACTGGAGGATGGGAGTGTGGATGGAGAGGGAGTTGTAGGGGCAGAAGGAAGTGTTCCAGATAGTAGTGATGTTAGGACAAAGGTCTCAAGGTCTGGACAGTTCCTACTAAATGCTAGTCTTGCTATGTTAAAATGCAGTACAGTATTTTGCAGATGCAGCTGTAACCTGATGAGCTTGACCAGAACCCAACCTGGTAAGTTTAGCCACTGCCAAGAAGAAATCAACATGTAATTAACCAAATAGTGTACATAAGCAATGGCTAAGCCTCCCTTCGGGGAGACGGAGCTTTCTTGCTGCAAGTAAATAAAACTACCTAATGACAACCACGTCTTGTTCTTGACTAGAACACTCCAAGCAGTGAATCCCTTGAGTTTGGTAATGGTTACAGCATGCGCAAAGGCCTAGAGGTGAGAATTCTGAAATAGAATCTCCAGAAAGATGAATAACACTGAGTTAGACTCTATTGCTCTTTTTATCTATAAAAAGAGGGTCTTGAGTTGTGAGGGCCAAGCTGGCGTGATAAGCAGGGATGGTTAGGGGAGTATTTCCAAAACCAGAGTGTAAACACAGCACATCTTGGAATATCAAATTTTCTGGCAAGTTTGGAGAAAATACAAGTGCATGTTTGCTATCAAAAAGGAGACTTCAATGTAATGTATTGAGTCTGAACCATCTCCTGGGGAAGCGTTATTATATTTTCTATTTGAACACCCACAAAAACATTCACGAAACAAAACTTTGAATCAGGGTCTGGATCTGTGTGCTTTTATATATAATTTCTTATTTATGTTTCACGAAGACCCTGAGACACAAATACCTTTGTAATGTCTTCCAAGGGGACAAGAAAACCAAGACTCACAGACATGCAGCCAAGAGTTCTGATATTAAATTTGTTTTTCTCCCTTATTTCAGCATGAAAAACTGCAATGGTAATGTAATACCTTACTTGGGTTAAACATTTTTTAACATCACCTTCACTATATTTTTATTTATTTATTAATCTTATTTTTTT